>JAODAL010032727.1:0-46536 GCA_025379985.1 Phyllomedusa bahiana
ACCCACGGTATGGATGTTTTCGTGTGATTGGTGTGGAAACTATTATAATGTAAGATCGTATTACCACTGGTGGGTTTGCGAAAGGTTTGGGAAACGATGACTTGGTTGGGAAGACCCGTTAATTTCAGGTCCAAAAACGTTATAGAAGCATTGTGAATTTGAGTAAATCTCAAATTTAGAGGGTTATTATTCAAATAGTCTAGAAAGGAGTGTACGGCAGGCACGTCGCCCCTCCAAATTAGGAGGAGATCATCGATTGTTAACTGCCGTAACACTCAATATAGTCTGCTAATGTATTGGACTCAGAGAAAAAGTATTGGCTCTCACACACGCTACGGTGAGATTAGCCAATGAGGCGAGTATTTAGCTCCATCGAACGACCCTCTGGTTTGGTAGTAAATGAAACCACAGTAGAAAGTAGTTATGAATGCAATTGAAATGTCAGTGGATCCATGTGTATGATCTGTATTAAATCTGTGAATATGTGCTTATTTATCTAAAGGTGGTATTGTTAATGCGAGTTTAATGCCCAAATAATGAGAATATTGGTGTTTACAATGCCTCAATGGTCACAAGTTAGCCAGCTCATGTCATCTCCCAGATTTTTATGGCTGCAATTTTACCCAAGACGTCTTTGGTGTCCCTTAGGTATCCCGGTACCCGCTGCACCAGTGGCTGAAGATAAGAATCCAGCCACTGGCAGAAGCGCTCTAAGAGGGACCCGATGCCAGAGACAATCGGACGCATCGGAGGTGACTCTTTGTTTTTATGAATTTTTGGTAGCCCGTACAGTATGGGCATAATTGGGTGTTCAACCAATAAAGCGTCCGACTGTCTCTGCCGTATAGTAGCCAGAAAACCCAAGACTATTATTGACATCTTATCACCTAGACTGTTACCCTTGACCATACATAAGCCCAAAATGGTTGCGATTTAAAGGTTTCTTCAGGTGTGGTTTCCACCCGTGCAAAACCTTTGCGGTTTTGCATTGCACCTGCCAAATTTTTCCATAATTTGGGTTTTTTTTGTTTTTTTGTAATTTTTTTATTTTTTTTTTTTTTTTTTTTTTTTTTTTTTTATTTTTTTTTTTTTTCTTTATTTTTTATTTTTTTTATACTTTTTATTTTTTTGTTTGTTATTTTTTTTTTTATTTTTTTTTTTTTTCTTTTTCTTTTTTTTTTTCTTTTTTTTTTTTTTTTTTTTTTTTTTTTCTTTTATTTTTTTTTTAGGATCATACATGAACTTTTGATATTAAAAGTTATTCAAAATTGCAACTCAACTATGTGGTTTATTACCATAGTGGTGACACTGTGCAACATTAATTTATGTTGGTAGTTACAGTTAGTTTGGAGGAAGGTACGTTTTTTTGATCATATTAATGATATAAATAAACATATATACCGGAATAATAAATCTAAGTAGCACAACATTTTGTGGTCTGCCTTGGATCCAAGACTAAAGGTCTACAAGTCACAGCTATAGAAATGTATGCCAAGCCTGCCTGGGTGGCGATTGGGAATATCTCGTCAGAGACAGAGAGGCTTATGGATTTCTTGTTCTCAAACACCATCGTCCACGGGGTCTTTATGTACGCAGGGAAATAATGTTCCACATTAATAAGAAATAATATTGGTATAAGTAGTGAGAATTTTTACAATAACATCCCCCATGGTCACTTTGACCATCAGCCAACAACTACAATCACAGTATATTCAATTATAAAAACATAAACAAAACACATCAAACAAACGTATTTATCACTGAGAATTTTTTTTTATGGGGGGATTCATAAAAAATTAAAAAACTTTTTTCATAAGTACAAGATGTACTCTAAAGATAGAACAGTAAAACTGGTATCAAATAATAGATTGAATTTGGGATCAAATACAAAGTTTTCGCATTTATATGTTGGGTTATAGTTACCAGTTAGGAGTTTAATTTTTTGCAGTGAAACCCCTCAGGCGCTAGTCATTTGTTTTGTTTTGTTAATTTTCTGAAAATCCGTGGTATGGCATGTTACGCTGAAGGGGTTGTTGTTGGGAGGATAGCGGGCTGGCCATTGAACACTTTATGTCACTACATTTTAGTAGATTAATACATTATAATCATAATAAAGTTTACTGGGCAAACGGCATCATTTTCACCCGTGGATTTAACGTCACTTCCTGCTAACGTGTTTCCTTTGCATCTGTTGCTGCGTAGTGAAGTTCATTTCCGCTATGTTGGAACGCATTGCTCTTCAAGTTGTGGTATACACGGCAAGATTGCATGAGGCAACGATTATTCTTTATGACGGGAAGTCGTTCATTCAACCTCCTGGTACGTGCCAATAACACGCTATAATCGGATTGTTTTGTGTATTGTACATGCTTTTAATTGGTATTTGGTTGTTTTTAATGGCACTTAAGAGGGTGGTTACTAACGTCTAAACTGACAGTTAGACTAGGGCTGTATTATAGACCCGAAACTGCGTCAGCTCGCCACCCCATATGGTGTTCCTCTTGCTATAATTTTTTCGTTTGTTTGTGGCCAACTCTCCCAGCATTTCGTTGTTTTCTAATAAATGGACTTTGAATCTTCAGCAACATTTCTGGTGCCATTCCATCTTTTGCTTTACTCAGCTCGGTGTTACGTAACCTGGCGCCAGTGTCAGGGCGGGCTGTGCTCTCGGCTTGCAGGGAGGAGAGACGTCTGCAAGCAGCTGATCAGCGACCCCCACCCTGATAGACAGTCTGCTAGGTGATGTGTGGGAGTGACAGAGGTCTTAGCCACTCCTGACAGGGGGACGTGTTGCACCAACCATGGGTGGAACCGGATGGGGCCGCTCAATCAGCTACCAGGGGCGGAAGTCCAGGAATAACATTTATAACTCCCTGCTAGCTGAAGTGCTGCGCTGTGCCATATTCTCCTGGCTGCCTTGCTACTTGTGTTATTGTTTTATTGTCTGCTTACCTGTGTACCTGACTCGGGCTTGTTATCCTGACCCCGGCTCATCTTCTGGATTTTGCACCTTCTGGCTCCCGTTTGGCTTTTGACCCCGGCTTGTTTCGTTTATCACCTCTGGTTCTGAGTTTATGGCCTTGGCGTTCCTGTTTTCGGTATTGACCCGGACTGTCTGACTATTCTTCATTTCTTGACGGCCCCAGCAATTTAGCAGACGCAGGGGACTGTCGCCAGTTGCCGTCTGCGCTAGGGCAGCGCGCCAAGGCTGGCAGGTACCAGTGGGCTGGGTTTCCTCTTTTTCCCTTTCCTTTACCTCAGTTCAGGGGACTCACTGTACCCCCCTTGACGTGACAGCCAGGCAATGTGGTGTGTAACAACGGGAGAAATCTCCATGCCATCCTTAAGATCGGTAAACTTACGCACATCCCTTGAATGGCACACGTCCTGAACTTGGATGTGCAGAAATTTCTCAAGCACTACCCGGGTCTTAGCTGTCTGCTGAGGAAGGCTCGAGGTCTTAGCTCACACTCCGGCGTTCGCACTCTGCTTCGGGACATCTGGCAGTGTTGCAGCATCATCTGGGCCTCCTTGCCAACAGTCTCATTGTTGATGTTGGCAACTTGTGCCAATTAAAACCTCCACATGGTGGCAGAAGTGTAATGCATTATGCAGTTTTGTAGTGTCGGCATGGCCGGACGTGCTGTGGTGCGGACCTCGGGGGTGTTGAGCCACCAGAAAGTGGAGGCAGGTGAAGGGATCTCTGAACTCCTTGACAGTTTGAAGACGCAACCAAAATGGTCACGTAACGGACGATGGCGTTGTCAGCATGCACCATTGTGGTAAATATTTTACTGGAAGTAAGCGTTTAAAACTCTGTGGCAGCAGGTCCCAGCGTGTTGGTCGGTGGAGTAGGCGGACAAGAGCCCTTACTCGCCATTGGATGTAGAAGGCCCGACTGTTTCCCAAATGTAATTGGTCTTTAGGCGGTGGTTGGAGGTCCAGGGCGAGTGCATGACAGCAGTTCAACTCCCAGAGTAGAGGGCATGACACAAGCCAGGCCTTTGGTGATGGTCAGGATGAGGAAGTGGGGGAGGATTATGAGACAGGGGTGGACACCATAAGTCATCTATTAACTGTTTCAGGCCCCATACTGCCAAATCAAATTGGGCCCCCACCCATTACTACTTCCTTTTTTTTTTTTTTTAAACAGATTTGTGGGCCCCTTTTTGATTATGGCCTGTGACAGGAGTACTGCCCGTAGTGCCCTATTGGCACCACTGGTGGTAGCGGCACCACTGGTGGTAGCAGCTGCTACGGGGCCCTGCATCCTGAGGTGTTCCAAAAGCCCCTTTGACACAAGACACCTTTATTGGAAATGGCACATGGTAACTGCCAAAAGGGCAGTGCTCCGTAGGGGCCCGAATCAAAAAGGGGCCCAGTGATATGTTAAAAAATAGTAACAAGTAATGGGTAGTGGTCCCCCATTTGATTTATATACATGGGGCCTGAAACCTTAATAGGATGGATGTTGGCAGCCCCTGGCTCTCTCTGCAACACCGCTTTAACTCACGGCCCTGCCAGATGAAACTCTCCATGTTCCCCTATTGGGATTTCTTGTTGCCACCACATATATAACATGTTTTGGGGGCCCAGGGGGGCTCCTGGTGCAAAAATTGAATTAGAGGGGCTCCTGACAGTTACTTGTGCCATTTCTATACCGGAAAAGGGGCCTGCAATCTTATAGCTACACTGTCCTCATCTTTTCATCTGCCAGTTGAACGCGAATGAAAGTATTTTAGCCTCTCAATTTTTTTCTGTGACTTAGAGCCAAATTTTCTTCACTAAATTGTTCAATGTATCCATTTTACCGTTATGGAAGCTAATTGCAGCTTCTCCTCACCTGTATAGGTAGCAAAATTAACCAGAACATCTTCTCCCATTGAGTTTAATGGGGTTCGAAGTTCGGTTTGAGTTTGACTAGAACTTCTCAAAATTCGAGGATCTACTCGAACTTTAGGGTTCACTCATCTTTAGTCCTGGATGCAGCAGCCAGGCTCATCTTTCTCTCCAGCCACTATTCTGATGCCTTTACCCTATGTCAGTCAATGCACTGGTTGCCCATTCAGCACACAGTACATCATAAATGAGTCACTCACTCAAAGCTCTCCACAGTGCTGCACCATCCTATATCTCCTCCATCTTTGTCACTCTACCCGTTCTCTGAACCTCTGCAGATCTTTGATTAAATACCCCAATTATCTGAAACTCCCATGTCTGTCTCCAAGATTTCAGAGGTGGTGCACCAGTTCTCTGCAACATGCTACTCAAAACTGAAAGTTAGATCAGTGTCCGATTTGTATTAAGTGTGCTCTGGGAATAAATCTGAGGCAGGCCTACCAAGATCTTCAATTGCCAATCCCTCTTACTGTCACACACATTTGTCACTCCATGCACTCGGACACTCAAAATATAACTTCATTATATAAACCAAGCACTTCACCCTTTGTCTCACTCAAACACCAATAAATTGTAAGCAGGGACCTCACAATGTCTGATCTCCAAGTACCTTTTTATTGTGTAATTTGTCTGTACAAATTACACAGTAAGGCAATGTCCCCACGGCACGGGTTTAGGAAGTTTTTCAGCGGTTTGAGGTTTTTCAGACCGCCTGAAAAAACGGGCCGAAAATGTAGACAATTGTGCTCTAAGGAAAAACCGTGCAGCATCCCACTGCACGGGTTTTGCCGTCGGAGGGTCTTTGCCGCGGCGGTCTGGCGGCTAAAACATGTAGAAAGCTCAATCTTCCGTTCGGTTTCGGAGCAAGATGTTGCTTCGCAATGGGAGGGGGAGGGCTCTTCTCCGCTCATCGCGGAGAACAAGCTGTCCCCCCCGCGGCCGTGGGGAACGGCAGCAAAACGGACAAATACGGCGGCCAAACCCGGACGGTATTGTCCACAGCCGTGTGGATGGCCTAAAAAGAGATTGTTTTCTCATGAGACATTGTGTTTCAAGTTAGTAAAACATTTTGGTCAACACAAACCAGGTTTATTTTTAAAATCTATGAAAAGGTTGTGAAACCGTTGCCAATGTATAATGCTGATTTTTTTTTTTTTTTTTTTTTTTTTGACAATTGGGGGCTGACTTACATTCTACACAATGTAAAAACAGAATACTTGTTTGGATGCTGCTGATTTTACTTGCTTATTTTTGGTGCGGTTTGTAAATACCTACAAAGAATTGACGGGGGTTTTGCACTGTCCATTACAAGTCAGAGGCTAAAAATCTGATGAGAATATGATGTTGAAAATGTTGGCACAGTGTCTCTCATGTGGACGTACCCTTATTCAAAACAGTGTTTAGAAAGTTTGTTGACCCCCTAGGTGTTTCACAGGAATTAAAGCAAAGTGGAGGTGAAATTTTAAAATTTAACTTGTTTTGAAGTTTTCCAATTTTAAATCAGTTATTCACTGGAACAGAGATGTTACCAGGAAAACAACTGCCCCCCCCATTTCAAAGTTTTTAGCTATATCCCATATGTGGCCCTAATTTGACTCAGCCACAAGCCTCAATATGAGGAGCACCTTCTGGATTTTGGGGTCTCATTTTTATTAGGATTTTTTTTTAGGCACCATCTCAAGTTTGTAGAATACACCTAGTTTTGTAATCTACACCCCTTAAGAAATCTATCCAAGGCTGTAGTGAGTATATTGACCCCACAGGTGTTTAGGGTCAGGCTGTGAAAATAAAAAAAATATATTTTTTTCCCCCCAATAGCATAGTATTAGCTGAAAAGGTTTTATTTTCACAAGGAATCCTGGGGTGGGGAGGAATATGCCTTTTTTCCCCCAAGTTCTGCAATACCCTATATGTGGGTGTAAACTACTGTTTGAGTGCATGGCATGGCATACAAGAGTGTGCCATTTGGCATTTGGAACACAGATTTTGATGGGTGCATGGTAGGGCATACAAGAGGGAGTGCTATATGGAATGCAGATTTTGCTAGGTGCCTGTAACAAGGTGGTGAAAGACTTGCCTATCAAGCAACAGTCTCTCCAGGCAGGCTGTCTAAGGGACAGCGGGTCGTCAGCCTTTAACCCCATAGAACAGGGATCCGGACTTCATTGCTGCGTATCTCCAGGTTGCATCCAGAATAGTCGCTGACTGGTGGGACTGGCAGACAAAGGGTATTCAGGTATGAGCCAGAAACAGAAGTTAAAAAAGCATTTAGGAAGAAACAAAACAAGCCAGAGTTAAGGAAAGCTGGGTTGTTACTAGGAAATACTAATCAGGCTGTGGATTAAGAGAGTATTCACAAGCAAGCCAGGTCAATCTAGAGACAAAGACAGCAGAATACACACCAGGTAGTAGAAGGGTATGTTCACATTGTATTTGAGGGGTGTACTTTGGTGCGTAGTTGCGCTACAATATGCCTGAAGTATGGCCCACAAATCTAGTAAAATCATAGCACTCATTAAGTGCTATGCTTTTTAAAGCGTATTCCCAGCACACAGTACGTGCTGAGGAGACTGTATAGCTACCTAATGGGGATCTATTTACTGGACTATTTTTTAGGGTCTAAAATACTTAAGCAGCATCTACCTATCTGCCTCCCTAATTTGGGAGTTTCCTGCTGCATGGGGTGTGTACCTACCTGATGGCACAAAATGGGGGCCCTATAAGTCCAAAATATTTGTGTGGTAAAGTTTACAGGGACGTGTAGAGGTCGGCAGAAGCAGTCATTGCATTCTGGGATGTATGGAGAAAAAAAAAAAAAACGAAAAAAACCTCAGAAGTCCTGGAAGTTTGGGCCAGAGGGAGAGAAAAAAAAGACATCTCCTGCAAGTCCCCGATGTCAGGGGTTATTTTATGAGATGGGCGAATCGATTCTAACGAAAGGTGGAATTCGTTTAGAATTTCTGCGAAATCTTTGAAATAAGTCGATGTTTGGGGTGTTTAATGGGAACGAATCGTTGTTTTATTGATAAAAATGGCTGCGGAGCACATGGTGTTACATGGGGCTAAAGCACTCTTGGTGGAAGAAGGGCCATTAGCCTATATGGAAATGTGCAGTGATGAAGCAATCAGAGACGTCAGGGATTTCTGTGACGTCAGCCGCACGATATATGTCCGGACGCAGAAGCTGGCAGGTTAACACTCTCTCATGTGCAGTGTTGTAGCTGCTGCAGCTCCAGTAATAGAGATCTCACACAAAAGACCTTTTATACAGCGATTTTTGTGGGGGTGTCACAGCTTGTCTCAGAGACCGCTTCTCTTACGTTCTAATTTTGCTTTTGTGGGGTATTGTAATCAGGGCTGCCATTAGGGGGGTACAGCCACTACTGGTGTAACGGGCCCGGCAAGTCTGTGAAGCAAGGGGGGGACACTAACAGCGGTGCACGCTCTTCAAAAACCGCAGGGATGGTGCAGGGTTCTTTCCCCAAGGTCTTTTCCGTTCTCATATGGTGGCATCACGTGCCCAGTGAATACCGGCCGTGTGAAAGTAACTGTCTTGGGGTAAGTAAACTACCAGGGTTCAGGAGCTGTGGACGGCTCCCGCAACGAGTTCACCAACGCGGATGGATGGGTGCCAAGAACTTGTGCTCCAGGCAGGTGGGGTGCGTATAACGGGGCTATCTGATGGCCGCCCTTAAGATGCTAGGCTGGGAGCGAATCTCTTGCCTGGCACGTCTATGAACCTTGTCGTACCAGAAATTTCTAAAAAGGCTACCGGGTCTGGACTTGCCTGCTGAGGAAAGGCTCGGTCTAAGTTCGCACTTCGCCGTTCGCACCCTGCATTCCGTCCCGCCATGGCTGCGTTGCTGAGTCAGCTCGGCCTCCCGTTACTTAACCGTCTCATTGTTGACGTAGGCAACACGCTGGAATTCCACCCTCCACATGCTCACAGCGATTGTGGCGCAGCGCAATGCCATTACTAGTTCGAAGTGGTCACATGGCCTGACAAGCAGCGGTGCAGGCCTCGGGTGTTGAGCCACTGAGAATGGAGGCAGGTGAAAGAGCCTGCACTTCCTTGCAAGTTTTGAAAGAAGACAGCAAAATGGTCAGTGCGGGACGATGCCTGTCAGCTGACCAGTGTGGTGCTCTTAGCTCTGGGAACGATCGTTGGACACTCTGAATCAGCATGTACCGGCCTGGACGGAGGAGGAGACGGACACACATGCGGACACGGAGCCTTTCTCTCCGTCGAATCCACCAAGGCAGACAGTTTCTCAATTTTATCTGTCTTCTATTAGGCAGTGGTTAGGGGTCCAGGGCTAGTGCAAGGCAGCGTATCAGCTCGCTCTGGCTGATCATTTGAGGCAAGTCAGACTGTGTTGAAGCTGTGCCGGAGGAAGGGAGGAGGAGGAGGAGGAGGTATTCTAGTCACCGACGTTTACTACGTCCCTGACTTGGAAAGAGGTTGGCGCGAAATTTGAGGCGGAGGAGGATGATGTGGAAGATCAGTTTGCTATTGTCCCTCGACCCAGAGCTTGGAAATCAAGGCTCCCTATCTCTCACATGAGTGCTTGGATGCTCCATTTCCTCCAACCCATTGATACTCGCATTAAGGCCATCAAAATGAAAACGTTAATGGGTGGCCACCCTCATGGATACTCGTACAAAACAAAAATCAGCACTTTCTTCCACCACACCCAAATAGGAGAGTAAAAATGTGGAAATGGGAGACCTTGCTGTGGATCAATGGATACATCTGTTGCACGTCTGCTTCACGTTACCCAAAATGTCACGGTGGAACAACTTCAGACAGTCGACAGCAGTAGAGTGGCCAAGTAGCCGTAGCTGGCAGCAGCAGGCATGGTGCAGAAGCCCTAATGGGTGCCCTCTGGGCAATCATTTGTTACACCTCACCAACGCATGGCAATGAATGGCACAATCCAACCTCACCTGAGACCAGCTTTGGATCATGGTGCACGACTCTCTGAGTCTCTAAACCGATGTTTTTGCATGTGTTCCGGACCCAATAGACTTAGGGGTATCCAAATGGGACGAAGGGCACGAGCTGGGCTCGCCACGCCTTAGGAGGGGTTCGTTCACTGCCCAGCAGCCAGCGTCATATCTGAGCGGGCGTCAGCATACGCTGGAGGAGTCATTACAGACAAACGCATTCGGCTTTACACAGATATTGTGGATCGTTTGTCTTCATCAAGATAAATCAGAATGGATCTCTGATGATGTTGTGGCTCCTCAGAATTGCGAGCGTCACCGATTAGTTGCCGGTCTATTTACATTTCATCTTTCAAAACAGAAATGGTCCTCTTGAAAAATGTTTTTTATAAGATACTTTCTTCTGCAATTTCTTCTCTTTTCACAACTGTTTCATTTTGCTGGTTTTGCTGTATGTGGAGGGACGTAAAAGACGCAAGGTTTACTGACAACCAACGTATTCCATTTACGCACTTTATCTTTTGTAGTTTCGCTTTGTCAATGGTTTTGAGGTCATGTTGCGCTGTGAAAAACAGCTATAATCATGGTCCTTTGCGATAACAGAAATGTGCTTTTAAGTGGCCATTTCTCCCTCAACAATTTTTAATAAGTGGCTGAGAAGTCTATTTATAATTTTTTTGGGGTCATGTGCTGTGAGATACGAGCAATATCATGGTCCTGTTGGAACAGAAAAGTGGCTTTTATAAGTGGCATTTCTCCATAACAATTTTTGAAGTGGATGAGAAGTCATTTTTATAATTTTTTGGGTCATGCTGCTTTGAAATGGCTGCCTATATCTAAGGTCCTATTATAAAAAAATGTTTGTTTCTACAACAGAACTTTTGTTACTTCAAATTGTCCATAAGTGGATCAAGGGTCATGCTTTGAATGTTTTGGGGCATTTTGCTTTGAAAATCCGCTATACTACAGGTCACTATTATAAAAAAAAATGGATGTTTACTAATCAGACATTTGTTCATTCAACAATTTGTCCAAAGTGGCTTCAAGGGTCATGATTTAAATTTTAGTGGGGCATTTTGCTTTGAACTGCAGCTATTTTACACAGGTCCCTATTATAATAAAAATGTTGTTTATAACTGCACATTTGTTCTTCACAAGTGTTCATGAGTGCTAAGGGTGATGGTGCTGTCAGAAACGGAATAGGTATGGACACTGTTAATGGACACATATTGCATAATGACTGTTTTTGAAGGATCTTTAAAATAGCTATCATCCATCAATTCCTGTATTGAGACAACCCTTTTAATACAATTAAAAAAGAGAAACAAAGACATGGTGGATTCCATCCTATATTTTAAAATGTGTTTTCTGAATTAATAAAACTACTAAAAATAATACTGGCATGTACAAAAATAGCTGGTAAAAAAAATTCCTCCGAATTGTACAAGGGAGGTAGAGGAAAACTTGACAGATGTAAGAGTACTTCAGAGGACATGGAAGTATGGAGACGGACAGAGAACAAAGTAAGTGACAGAGACAATTTCCTTCAGGCACGTTGAGTCAAATATGAGAACAAAGATTGCCAATGAAAAGGGCTACCTGGGTGGAACAGGAGCGTTAACACACCAGTATTTCCAAGTGAAGCTCAATTGGGTCCGCACTACATGCGGTGGGGCTAAAGCGATACCCTGGTCAGGGTACTAGTATATGTCCAGTTCAAACTAAAATGGGGTTCAAAAGACACTCACCTTTTCCCGGCACTTTTTAATTTGGTGGTCAGACAGGTTAATGGTCATACTGCGGTCCAGAAGGTATTCGTAAATGTCCAGGTTCACTAAAATAATGGTGGTGGAAATAGACTCCTTTTTTGAGACTCTTTTTTAAATGTGGGGGGTCATGCAGGATTGGGGCTCATGCTGTGGCCCAGGAAGGTATAGTCAAATGTCCAGTGAAACATAATGGTGGTTGAAGACTCTTTTCCCGGCACTTTTAAATGTGGGGGTCATGCTGGTTTGGGGCTCATGCTGTGGCCCCAGGACAGGTGTTGTCAATGTCCAGTCAACTTAAAATGGTGGTTGAACGACTACTTTTCCGGGCACTTGTTAATCTGTGGGTCAGGACAGGTTTAACTGGTCATTCTGCGGTAAGGACTTATTTAGTCTTTGTACACTGTCTCAACTAAATTGGTCGTTGTATGACTCCTTTTTCGGCACACTTTTTATATGTGGGGGTCATGCAGTAGCCACCTGGACAGGTTTTGGCAATGTCCTGTGGATATCTTTAAGGTGGTTGTAAGACTCCTTTTTCATGAATTTTATTTATGGGGGTTCTGCAGGTTTGGGGCTCTTGCTGTGGCACTGGACAGGTTATAGTCAATGTCCAGTGAAACTAATTATGGTGGTTGAAAGACTCCTTTTTCCGTCACTTTTTTAAATTGGGGGGTCTTGCTGGTTTGGGGACTCTGCATGTGGACACAGGACTGGTATAGTCAATGTCCACGTTCAACTAAAATGGTGGTTGAAAGACTCCATTTTTCCGGACACACATTTTTAAATGTGGGGGGTCATGCTGGGGGGGGGTTTTGGGGCTCCATGCTGTGGCCCTGGTCAGGTTTAGTCTATGTCAGTCTGAAACTTATATGGTGGTGTAAGAAGCATTTTTACACGGCACATTGGTTTCGTGGGGTATTGCAGGTTATTTGGGGGCTTCATGCTGTGGCAGGGACAGGGAGTGGAATGGGAAAAGTGTTAACGTTAAGGTAGGGTGTTTGTCGATTGGTGAACGGCTCATTTGTTAATCTTGGGTCATGCTGGTTGGGGCTCATGCTTTCTGTGGCCAGGACTGGTATAGGTCAATGTCCAGTTGAAAACTAAAATGGTGTTGAAAAAGACTCCTTTATCGGCACTTTCTAAATCTGGGGTCATGCAGGTTTGGGGCTCATGACTGTGGCCCTAGGACAGAGTATAGTCAATGTCACAGTGAAACTTAAAATGGTGGTTGAATGGCCTTCCTTTTTCGGCACTTTTTAATCTGGGGTCATGCAGGTTGGGGCTCATGAAGAGGCCAGGAGAGGGATAGTCTATGTCCAGTGAAACTAAAATGGGGGTTGAAAGACCCCTTTTTTCCGGCACATTTTAAATCTGGGGGTTTCATGCAGGTCTGGGGCTAAATGCTGCGTTCAGGACAGGGATATTCAATGTCCAGTCAAGTAAAATGATGGTTCAAATCATACTGCTTCTGGCACTTTTTAATTTGGGGGTGATGCAGGTTTAATGGTCATGCTGTGGTAAAAGAAGGGATAGTGAATGGTGTGTGATTTTTTTTCTGTGGCTTTTATAACCTAAGTGTGTTGCCTAAGTTTGTAGCAACGTATCCTTTTGACTGTTGTGGATGTTAATTCCAGCTTCTCCAGCCCTGTTTGGGTGTAAGAATGAAGGTGTTGTTGCTCTCCCATAGACTTTAATGGTCATCGCTCATAATCGACCACTCACTATCGACTATCCTGTCGATGATGGTCGACTATCGACCAACGACCGATGTCGATGGCCCACGTAAAATTCAACAAGAACTAAATCCAAAAACAATGGCGCAATTGCATTTTTTTCTGGGGGCGGAGCAGTGGGGATGCTTGGGCAGGGAGGTCGGGTTGCTGGGGCTGGGGTTTGATGGGAGGAGGGGGGGCCCAGATGCTTCAGCTGTATGGGGCCCTGAAATTTCTCTTGGCGGCCCTGATTGTTATTGAGGTCCAGTGTGCGTCCAATTCAGCTGCATATACATTTTAATGCTATCTGCTCAGTTCTGGAGCACATTGAATATCCAAGGGTTATCTAACCCTGTTGTTGCTGTTGTATTCAGTTAAAGAAACAGGTTTTTACAATTCAAATCCCAGTTAATTTTTGGCTGCTTATGTCTTTTGCGCAATTTATGTCCAAGGGCTACTTAAACGTCTTTGTGCTATTGTAGTCAGTAAAAGAAAGTGTTTTTTTTAAACGCCAAAGAAGAAATTTTGCCTGTAGCATAAATCATATCTGCAGGTTAAATTTAAATTTTTTTCTGCTGTTCTGGTTTAGTAAAATACATGTCGTTTTAACACGCTACAAAACTGGTAATTTTTGGCAGCTCAATTTATTTTGCGCAATTTAGATCCAAGGGTTAATATAATTGTTTTTTTACTTGTTGTAGTCAGTAAAAGAAACTGTGTTTTTTCAACGCCAAAGAAGAAATTTTGCCTGTAGCATAATTCATACTGAAGGGTTTAAATTTTTGCGTTTTTTCTGCTGTTGTGGTCAGTAAAAATACACGTCGTTTTAACACGCTACATAGCTGGTTTTTTTTTGGGAGCTCATTTTCTTTTGCACAATTTAGATCCAAGGGTTAAACGTTTTCTACTGTTGTAGTCAGTAAAAGAAATGGTGTTTTTCAACGCCAAAGAAGAAATTTTGCCTGTAGCATAATTCATATCTGAAGGTTAATTAAGCGTTTTTCTGCTGTTGTGGTCAGTAAAATACACGTCGTTTTAACACGCTACATAGCTAGTAATTTTTGGCAGCTCATTTCTTTTGCGCAATTTAAATCTCAAGGTTAACTAAGTGTTTTTCTGCTGTTGTGGTCAGTAAAATACACTTCTTTTTTAATCGCTACATAGCTGGTAATTTTTGGTTCCCTCATTTCTTTTGCACAATTAGATCCAAGGGTTAATTTTTTTTTTCTGCTGTTGTGGTCAGTAAATTCAACGTCGTTTTTAACACGCTACAAAGCTGGAAAAATTTTTTGGCAGCTCATTTCTTTTGCGCAATTTAGATCCAAGGGTTAAATAAGTATTTTTCTGCTGTTGTGGTCAGTAAAATACACGTCGTTTTAACACGCTACAAAGCTGGTAATTTTTGCCAGCTCATTTCTTTTACGCAATTTAGATCCAAGGGTTAATTAAGTATTTTTTTGCTGTTGTGGTCAGTAAAATACACGTCGTTTTAACACGCTACATAGCTAGTAATTTTTGGCAGCTCATTTCTTTTGCACAATTTAGATCCAAGGGTTAACTAAGTGTTTTTCTGCTGTTGTGATCAGTAAAACACACGTCGTTTTAACACGCTACAAAACTGGTAATTTTTGGTAGCTCATTTCTTTTGCACAATTTAGATCCAAGGGTTAATTAAGTGTTTTTTCTGCTGTTGTGGTCAGTAAAATAAAACTTCGTTTTAACACGCTACAAAGCTGGAAAATTTTTGGCAGCTCATTTCTTTTGCGCACTTTAGATCCAAGGGTTAAACATTTTTCTACTATTGTAGTCAGTAAAAGAAATGGTGTTTTTCAACGCCAAAAAAGAAATTTTGCTTGTAGCATAATTCATATCTGCAGGTTAATTAAGTTTTTTTCTGCTGTTCTGGTCAGTAAAATACATGTCGTTTTAACACGCTACATAGCTAGTAATTTTTGGCAGCTCATTTCTTTTGCACAATTTAGATCCAAGGGTTAATTAAGTATTTTTCTGCTGTTGTGGTCAGTAAAACACACGTCGTTTTAACACGCTACATAGCTGGTAATTTTTGGTAGCTCATTTCTTTTGCACAATTTAGATAAAGGGGTTTAAAAAAAACCACCAGTATGCTGTTTGACACCAAACTTACATCTCTGGCCCAGACATTACCTATCTACTGTCCAAGATCCCAGATTGTCTGTCTTCCAAATCCTCCTTCTCCTCCCGTCTCCTAAAACTTAATGTAGAGAAAACGGAATGCTTCCAGGGCCGGGACAATGGGTAGTCGAGGGTAGGCGACCGTGTAGGGTGCCACTTCATCCCAGGGAGAAAAGAGGGCACAAGGAGGCATGTAATGGGCTGATTTTTCCATTTGGGGGGGGCACTTCATGTCCTGTTTAACTAGGGCACCTTACCTTGTCCCAGCCTTGCTTGCTTCACCCGGCTCCCAAGTGTAATCGGCTACATCGATTAGTGTTTGCCTGTCACCGCCATCCACCTCAACGGTGTCGCTGTACAAAAGCCTGACCACTCAAAACATCCCCCCCCATTGCAACTCCTCTTTTACTATTTGCCCCTCTGCAAGAAGCAGCGGGTCTTCCCCTCCTCTTTGCGCCCAGTCCCAAATTTTTTGCCTCACTGTAATGGCGCAGGGGCCCACAGCCATATATTTTGGCTGTGGAGCGAACGGAAAAGGGTGGGTTGAGGACAGGTTAAGCCCCTCACCTCCCCCGGGCCCATGTTCTGGGGGTTGTTGTGCCCCAAACCCCCCGTCTCTTGGCTGGATTTGTCGATGTCATCGGGGAGAAATTTGTTGCCCCCGGGTTTGTGGTCAACAAAAGGGCCCGGGTAGATGCCCCCCCGGTTTGTGCGTGCTTGGCCTCGCGGGGTGACTCCTGCTGAACTCCCCTTTCTGTGCGCGATCTGTGGCCCAGAAACCCTACATGTGTTCTTTGATGCTAGGAAAGGATCTACCCCTAGCTTTTTTTTTTTCCCAGCGGGCGGCCTGGACTTTATCGGGTTTGCACTCCTGCTTCAGTTTTTTGGTCATTTTGGCCCCTGTAAGTGCCCGGGGGAATTTTAGATTTGAAGCTTTTCTAAGAGGAGGGCACATATGCGGTCATATAAAAACACAGCATTGTATAAGACCAAAAACAAGCCCCCTCTGCAATTTAAGCATGGCAAAATGTTCTACCACCCCACAGGCTCTCTGCAGCCTGGAAATAGCTGTTTTTTAACGCGATTCCTCCCGAATTTAACCGAAACAAATTTTTTCGGAAAAAATTTGGGGGTCGGGAAACCCAATTTTTTAGAAATTCGCCCATCCTATTTTTTTTGCTCTGTGTGACCGTGAAGCAGCATAAGGGCCCTGTTAGGGGACCCAAGCTGGTGTCCTACCATAGGGGGTTCTTTTGTGGGAGTGACTTTGCCCCGAGATTAAGGGTTTCTTGGAGCCACTTTTACTTTCCTGCTTATAGTGTTTAGGCCACAGCATGAGCCCCAAACCTGCATGACCCCCAGATTTAAAAAATGCCGGGGGAAAAGGGGTCTTTGAACCACCATTTTAGTTTCACTACATTTACTAACCCCCTCCCGACCGCAGTATACCATTAAACCTGTCGACCCACAAATTAAAAAGTTTTCCAAAAAAGGATCCCTTTGACCCCCCCCTTTTTGTTTCACTGGATATTCTTTCCTGTCCTGTACCCGTATGACCATTAAAACCCGTCGACCCCAAAGATTAAAAAGTGCCGGAAAAAAGGAGTTTTTCAACCATTTTAGTTGAACTGGACATTTACTTCCATGTCCTGGGCGCAGCATGACCCAAAAAAACCCCCAGGGGTCCTTATGGGCATCACAGAATTTCTAAAAAAGAAAATAAAAATATATTAAAAAAAAACTTGTTTTCCATTACTGCGCTGCTGGGAAATACTTGCCATTCTACTGGGGGACATTGTTCCACCCCGGGGGACCCTTTGAATTGAAGCAAACGAAACATGTCCCCCGTAGTCAACTAGGCCTGTCTAAAAACCTTCATTTTCTGTCAAGGTTGGAGGGAAAATCATGATCAAGGCGGGTGAGGCTTAACGTGGGTCCGCAAGTTCAGCTGGCAGGGCCGGACTTTCATGGGTGTGGTGAGAGAAAGGGCTGGCGTCCGTCATCTATTAACACGCAGGTTCAGCTAGCAGTGCCCGAGTTACAGTGGGTGCAGTGAAAGCCCAGGCAGGCGTCCGTCATCCATTAACACGGCAAAAAATGCCCTTAAGACGCAGCATCGAAAACAGTCGTGCTGAAGCAGAGTGCGGAAGCGAAAGTGTGAGCTCAGACCTCCAGCCTTCCTCAGTACACAGTCAAGACCGGGGTACCCCTTAGAGAAATTTCTGCCTCTACGAAGCACTTGCCCTCCATATGAGTGCGACCAATTGAGCTTCACTTGGAGATGCGGTGGTTGAGCTCACTGTTTCACCGAGGTGCCCTTTTCTTGGCATTTTTTTTTCTCGTTTTACTCAACATATTAGGAAAATTGTCTCGTTCTTGGGTGGCGAATGTGCTCCATACACAATGTCCTCTGAAAACTACATCTGTTTCAAGCCCTTCCTGTACCTCCCTTGTACAATTAAAAGGGAATATTTGTATCAGCTATTTTGTACATGCAAGTTTTTTATATTTTAATTTTCTAGAAAACACATTTGTAAAATAGGATGGAATCCCACCATGTCTTTGTTTCTTTTTTTTTAATTGTATTAAATGGGTTGTCTCAAAACAGGGATTGCTAGCTATGTTAAAGATCTTGCAAAAACAAGTCATTTTGCAATCTGGGTCCATTAACAGCGTCATACCTATTCCTGTTTTTGACAGCACCATCACCCTTGAGCCACTCTTGACTATTGTGAAGAACAAATGTCTGTTAGAAACCCCATTTTTTAGAATGGGAAACCTGTATATACTGCATTTCACAGCAACATGGAGCCAAAAATTCAAAACATGACCCTGAGCCACTCTTGACAATTGTGAAGAAAAAATTTTTCTGTTAGAAACCACATTTTTTAGATAGGACCTGTAGTATTGCTGCATTTCAAAGCACATGACCCAAAAATTATAAAAATGACTTCTCAGTCACTCTTAAAAATTTTGAGGGAGAAATGCCACTTAGAAGCTACATTTCTGTTCCAAAGGACCATGATTATAGCTGTATCTCACAGCAAAAAGACCCCAAAACCATTAACAATGCGAAAAATTCTAAAGATGAGAAAAATGAAATAAGTTTTTTTCATAAAAACCCTTGGTGTCTTTTACAGTCTCCTCACCAAAAAATCCAGCAAAAAATGAACTTTTGGGAATGAAATTAAAAATTGCAGTAAGAAATTATCATTTTAAAAAAAAAGTTTTCAAGAGGACCATTTCTTTTGGAAGAGAATGTGAAATAGACCGGCAACTCATCGTGACCTCGGCAATTGGGGCCACAACATCATCAGAATCCATGCCTGATTCATCTTGATGAAAGCAAACGATCCACATTATCTGGGGAAAGCCGGATGTGTTTTGTCTGTAACGCCTCCCCCAGCTGTGCTGAAGGTCCGCTCAGATATGACGCTGGCTGCTGGGCAGGACAACACCTCTATGGCGTGGCGAGTGAGCTCGGGCCATTCGTCTATTTTGGATACCCAGAAGTCTATTGGGTCCAGAACACATCCAAAAACATCGGTGTTGAGAAACAGATAGTCGTGCACCATGATCTTAAGCCGTTCTCTGTGTGTCGTATGTCTGCCCTGCATTACAGGCAGTGGTGAGGTGGTAAATAAAGATTGCCAGAGGTCACCCATTAGGTTTTCTGCACAAGCCTGCTGCTGCTGCCCACGGCATACTTGGCACTACTACTGCTGTCACGATGTTGACGTTGTTCCACCGTGACATTTGAAGAACGTGAAACAGACGAAACAAAATGTCTCCAGTTGATCAATCAGCAAGGTCTCCATTTCCTGCATTTTACTCTCTATTTGGGTGGGTGGAAGTAAAGTGCTGAGTTTTGTTTTGTACTGGGGATCGAGGAGGGTGGCCACCCAGTAACTGTTGTTCAGTTTGATGGCCTTAATGCAAGGATCATGTTGGAGGAAATGGAGCATCCAAGCAACTCATGTGAGAGATGGAGCCTTGTTTTTCCCAAGCTCTGGGTCGAGGGCACTAGCAAACGATCTTCCTCCTCTTCCACCCCCCCCTCAAATTCGCGCCAACCTCTTTCCAAGGCAGGGATGTTGATAACGTCGGTGTCCAGAATCCCTCCTCCTCCTCCCTTCCTCCGGCCCCGCTTCAACACAGCCCTACTTGCCTCAGGATGATGCACCCTGAGAGCTGAGGCGCCGCCTTGCACTAGCCCTGGACCCCGAACCACTGCCTAATGAAGACCGATAAAATTGTGAAACTGTCGGGCCTTCTGGATTCGACGTAGAGAAAGGCTCCGTGTCCACATCCTCCGTTGCTGGTTGGACCTGATGTTTCAGAGGGGCCCCAACGATCTTTCCAGAACTAAGATAAACCAAAAATGCAAATGCTGACAAGGGCATTGTCCGCACTGACCATTTTGGTGGCTTCTTCAAAACTGGCAAGAATGGTGCAGAGCTCTTTCACCAGCCTCCCTCTCGGCGGCTCAACACCCCGGGGGTCCGCACGCTGCTTGTCAGGCCATGTGTCACTTCGTACTGCGTAATGGCATTGCGCGGGCTGCCACAATCGCTGAGCATGTGGAGGGTGGAATTCCAGTGTGTTGCCACGTCAACAATGAGACGGTTGATGGAGAGGCCGAGTTGACGCTGCAACGCAGCCAGGCGGGAGGAAGCAGGGTGCGAACAGCGGAAGTGCGAGCTCAGACCTCGAGCCTTCCTCAGCAGGCAGTCCAGACCCGGGTAGCGCTCTAGAAATTTTTTGGACGACAAGGTTCATGACATGTCCCAGGCAAGGAATGTGCTCCAGCCTACCGATTTTAAAGGGGCGGCCAGCAGATTTCGACCGTTATCGCACACCACCTTGCCTGGCACAGGTTTCTTGTAAACCCAGCCAGTTTTCCGGTCTCGTTGCGGAGAGCTGTCCACAGTTCCTGACCTGGGGTTTTTGACGGTCTCCAAGACAGATTAATTTCAACACGGCCTGGTTTCTCGGGGCACGTTGTTTGCCACCAGAGGACCTTGGGTGGAAAGAACCCTGCATCATCCCTGGGGTTTTGAAGAGCGTGCGCCGAGCCTTAGATCCACCTTTACCACCAGAGACTCCACCCAGCTCACCCAGTGAGCTGTCACAGAGATAAAAGCCGGCCTTGGCCGTGCTTACTAGTCCATGGGGTCGGTGGTCAGATGGACTTTGCCGGCCCACAGATGAAGACAACGCGCTTGAAATTTTAGATGACATGGGGCTGGCCAGGGCAGGGACGGCTTTTCTGGAAAAGAAATGCCTGCTCGCATCTGGTTTTGGGGGGCAGGCAAGGGCCATGACGTGGCGGAAACCCATCTGTGTCCCCCCGAACGGAAAGGCAACATTTCCAAGGCCAAAGCCGGCAATGCCGACATTCAGGCTTTTGGCTTTGTGATGGTTTGGGTTAAAGTGTTTCTTCTGCTCCCAAACCTGGAAGACAGAAGGCTGGCTGCTAGCCGGCTGCTGTACGCGTGCAGGTCGTCAAACTGGTGGAAGGAGAATGGGTAGGATGGGTCTCCCGGTGGTGCTGGTGGAAATCAGGCGACGATGGAGGCTGAAGCGGAGGCTGATCCCTGATCATGATTCTGAGAGACATGGGCAGCTGGGGAACGCTTGGTGGTGGCGGAGGAGGAGGCGGAGATGGAGGGTGTGACAGTGGTTGGAAGCCCAGCATCGGTGTGGCCTTTTCTGGCCAAGTGTTCCCTGCATTTCAACTCATGCATTCACTGCATGTGACTAGACATGTTGGTGGTGGTTAAACACCTAAGATTCTTGCCTCTACTGATGCATTTATGGCAAAGGCGGCATGTGATATCACTGGGTGAATCAGAGGCTTGCTTGAAAAAGGCCCAGGCTTGAGAGGTCCTTTGGAAACCTTTTCGCGGCGATAAGCGAGGAGCGGGGTTTTCCGCTGATCGTGGCTGGCGGAATCATCTCAGTGGGACTTCTGCGACCCGCCCCTCCCTTTTTTGAGGCGGGAGCCATACGACATTACCCATCGTCTTTTCCCCCTCATCCAGTGATGAAGCACTCGCAAGCAAATTCTGCTGAAAAGACCACGTTGGGGTCCACAATGTCGTCATCATCATCATCATCATCAACACAGGTAACTTCCTCATCCTGACATTCTGCATCCAGGAGCTGCGGGCTACACGCTCGAGGCACTGCAAGGTGTTGCCGGCCGCCCGGGATTTTTGCCAAATTGACCGGGTTCCTTCTCCTCCTCTGATGCATCAGTAACTGGCGTCAGAGCAACAAAATCATCCTCTTGGGCCCCTTGATCTTTTGAAATGCCTTCTGACCCAACCACATTTTGTCATCAAAGAGGTCTTCAGAAAATGGGGTTATCCACAGTGGTGGGTATACGAGTTGACATTTGGGCTGCCTTCGCTTCATGTTGGACAGATGCGATGATGCTGATGAAAGAATTTTGTGGGCCGTGACTGGAAGGACGAGGAGGTAAGACTGCTGGATGCAGGTGCATTAACCACTGAAGAACAGATTGGCGACGCTGTTCGTTACTGAGGATTCACAGGGCCCTGACTCAGCGATGACAGGCCGATGGGCCTGCAACCGACGATCCACTTGGGTTCATGTTGTCGCCACACGGAATGAGCACCTTTTCTCGTACCTCTACCTCCATGTCCTACACCCCTCTTTGCTCGATTACCACCTGCATTTCGCTCCACGTTCAGAAACATAAAAATTTAAGAATGTATGGAAGAGTTTTTGACGGTCTCTTATTGAAAGACAGCAAATCACAGCTATTTTTAAATCCCTCTAATTTCCTACAGCCAACTAGGATTAGAAACTGAATTGTTTCTAGCAAATACCTGTGAAATGCAGTCTGGTGGAAGAACCGTAAGACAAAATCAACAGTGTTCTTCCTTCAGTCCCAGGGATTTACAACTGCCCAGTAGGACTAGGTATTGATAGTTTTCAAACAAAAATATCATACAAGTGCGTATCTGCGCCAAACTGAGATTCAACAAGCACAATAAAACTATTCAGAAGTTACACGGATGAGAAATTGCGTTTTTTGCAGCAATGACCAACGAGAACAGTTGCTAGAAAATTTTTCTATCAGAATTGTCGTACAACTTGGCTATTTGAAAAAAAACTAAGGCTGCACCACGTGCAATGCAGATAATTAAAAGTTATACGGATAACAAACTGTGTTTTTTGCACCAATGAAATACAACAGCAATTACTAGCAAATTTCTGTATCGTAATATAAGTACAAGATGGGGCTTTTTAACAAAAATAGCCTGCGCAAAGTGAAAAACACCTAATTAAATTGTGTACAGATAATAAAAGGTGGGTTTTGCACCTATGAAATACAACCGCAGTTACTAGAAAATTTCTGTATCCTAATGTAAGTACAAGGTGGATCTTTGAACAAAAATGGCCTGCGCCTAAGTGAAAAATACCTAATTAAATTGTGTACGGATAATAAAAGTTGGTTTTTGCACCTATGAAATACAACAGCAATTACTAGCACATTTCTGTATGGTAATATAGGTACAAGATGGGTCTTTGAACAAAAATGGCCTGCGCCAAAGTAAAAAACAACTAATTAAATTTATACGGATAATAAAAGTGGGTTTTGCACCAATGAAATACAACACATTACTAGAAAATTTTGTATCCTAATGCAAGTACAAGGTTGATCTTTGAAAACAAAACTGGGCTGGGACAAAATAAAAAGTACTATATCACCTCAGGTGCGAGTGTTTCTGGCAAAAAACTGGTAAAAAAAAGCCATTTCAATGCAAGTTCGAAGCAGAGTCTGGGCTGCACAATATACACACTCCTTTAAAAAGCCTGCCTGCCTGCCTGTGTTCGCCCGCACCCCACCCCCCCTGCGGCTGTACAAACGTAGATTTCTTTTTTAAAAGTCTCAGCCTAACTAACTAAGAACTGAAATTCTCTAATCTAAAACCCATGTTCTAAGTTCACAGCTAAAAGCATAGTTGTCTGTGTTTAACAAAGAGACTGTGTCACTGAGCCGAGCTGATCTGTTTTGAGGAGAGATCTAACACACGTCCTGCTCTAATGAGACACACTGACACTGAACAGGAAGGGCTGTTCTATGCAAAACGAGGTCATGTGATTTTTCCAGCCAATGACAACTATACACATCACAGTCATGACATCGCACAACCAGCTCCCCTTTCTCTATGCTCTAAGCTGATTTGCTGGCCGCCAAAATGACAGGAAGCGCCGAAAAAAGATGCGATAGTGAAAAGATTATGCGCAGATTCTCACCTAAATTATCGCGTGATCGTGATCGATTTCAACTTTGTCCATTATAATCGCTCATCCCTAATCCCTTATGTAGGTTGACAAATATAATCCTTCATAGCCTCTGGACCCATTAGGTTATATATTTTACCCTTAAGGCGTTTGAAATCAGGGATGAGAATAATGGGATAATCATATGGCCGATTGAGGCAATTTTTCACATTCCTTTTAGGAAAACAAAGTTTAAGTGTCTTCGAAGTGAGATAAGCAGAATGTAATGACAAGGGAATACAAGTACCATGACACTTGTTGCCTCATATGGTAATGGCCCCTTGTTGACAATTGATTAGATTATGGCAACATAACAAAGGAATACCCAAGACTACTGCTGTAAGTAGAAATTGAAGCACAAAGTGGCAAATGATTCTACATGCAGAGAACCAACTAAAACCAAACTTTTAGAAGTAGAAAATTTAATTACACCCTGGGAAAGAGTTGTATTATCCACCACCAAAACCTTAAACAGGACTGTCCAGTTGAACCAAGGGTAACATTCACAGTTTAGCAACTTTAGCATGAATGAAATGGGCCCACCCTACATCTTGCTTTTTGCCCCTTCTGAGGATGTATATTCAGTTAAAAGACAACTCCAGGTCTACCATACTAGGGACCCACTAGGGTTTTCCCCTATGGGAAAGTTCGAGCCTGGCATTGACCCAAAAGAAATACCTTGAAATGGCAATGTAACAAATAACAGTATTTTAGCAGAATCAATGGGACATGCCAGTGCATCTAGTGGGAATCTCAGCACCCAAAGGACCTGAAGTGCTCTCGCTGGGCAATGTTTTGGTCACGTGCCGCAACAGTTCACAGTAGGAACAAAGTCCCAGTTGTTTGTGTCTGGTATTTTGATCAGGCACAGGCTTTACAGACACAATATGTAAAGGTTACTTAGAGGTAAGGAAGTCTCATGCTACAAAAATGGGAACCAAGGGTGAAGACAGGTCCTTCTTATGTTCCCGGTCCTTAATGGCTTTAATTAAACCCAAGCAAAATTGACAGTCATTTCATCGGCAATCCACCACCCAATGTAATATTCCTCAACTGATCTTTGGCCTTGTCACAAGGAAAGGACTTTACTTTCTGCAACAGTAGCGCTATCTGGTTCTTATAGGAGCCTAAGGGCAGAGTAAAATGAGTCAACTGAAAGTAACTCAGGGCTATTAGGGTGTACTGAAAAGGCTTGAGAGTCTACTTGAAGCAAAAAAAATTCTACTCTGCTGTTCATTCCCAAAAGAGTGAGCAGAGTCTAAAATATAATTTACAGCTTTCCCGGAAATTAAATTCCATACAGTTTTCAAAATACCTGTGGTTAATCTTGGTTTCTGGTACAGCAAGAGGTGCAGCAGCAGCGGTTGTATTTAAACCAGAATTCTGTGATGTTTCCTGAAGATACATTTGCTCACCTAGTTCCTGAACCAGCTGGGCAAGGTTCTGCATCTGGTTGACTACCAACTGGAGTCAATCTATGTGTAGCCAATTATTCTTTAACAAGTTGGTAAGAGACTTTCCTGACAAGCAACAGCATCTCCGTCAGGCTTGGCTACTCAATTTGGCTGACCCTTCACCCATTAATCCCATAGATCAGGGATCTGGACTTTGCTGCTGCTGCATATCCCCAGGTTGCATCCAGAGTAATTGCCAATTGGTGGGACTGGTAGATAAAGAGTAGTTAGGGATAGGCCAAAGGTCAAAACCAGAAGGCAGACAGACGTCAAGGCAAGAAAAACCAGTAAGCAAATTTGGGGAATTCAGTGATCAAAACATCAGTTGTGAATTTTGCCATTTAGCTCCTGTTCAAGATTAGTACAGTAGTGCAGAAAATGCTCAAAATATTGAATAGCTGGACATGTGTTTTCTGAAGTTAAGAGAGTCTCATTTAGTTAAAAAAAAAAACCCATAAAGGAACCCCATAGACTATGAGAAATGAGATTCTATGGTCTGATGAGATGAAGATTGAGCTTTTTGGTGTTAATTGTAAGCAATATGCATGGGGAAAACCAGGCACTGCTCATCACCTGCCCAATACAATCCCAACAGTGAAACATGGTAGTGGCAACATCATGCTATTGGATGACTGGTTGCAATTGAAGGAAAGATGAATGTGGCCAAGTGTAGAGCTATCCTGGATGAAAACCTCTTCCAGAGTGCTCTGGACTTCAGTACAAAGCTAAAATAACAAAGCAATGGCTTCAGAACAATCCTGTGACTATTCTTGACTGGCCCAGCCAGAGCCCTGACCTAAACCCAACTGAGCTTCTCTGGAAACACCTGAAAATGGCTGCCCACCAACGTTCACCATCCAACCTGAGGGAACTGGAGAGGATCTGCAAAGAAGAATGGCAGAGGATCCCCAAATCCAGGTGTGAAAAACTTGTTGCATCATTCCCATGACGACTTACGGCTGTACTAGCCCAAAAGGGTGCGTCTACTCAATACTGAGCAAAGGGTCTGCATACTTAAGACCATGTGATATTTCAGTTTTTCTTGTTTAACAAATTTGCAAATGCCTACTCTTTTTTTGTTTTGTTTTTTTTCTTTCAAGATGGGGTACAGAGTGTACATTAATCAGCCCCAAAATATATATAAATGATTTCAGGGGTCTGAATACTTTCTGTACCCACTGTGTGTGTATATATATATATATATAAAAATTTTATATATATATATATATATATATTATATATATATATATATATATATATAATATATATATTTTTGTATATATGTATATATACACACACACACACACACACACACATACATACATACATATATATATACATACACACACACAATGTTTTCTTTGGATTACAATGTCACTCTTGTATCCTTTTGCACATTTAGAAACCAAATATGAGAAAAGTTGCCTGAAAACTTAAATTGTTAAAATGTTATCCAGAGGAAACGTTTGGAAGCTGATAACTTGTTGGCTACATGACTAGTTTGGATTTTTTTGCATGGATGTGAAACAATTTGTTCTTGCTGTTATAGGCTCATAAAGACAGTTTTGGACTCTCTCCTGCCTATCTTAAAGTTACTATCAGCAGAAGGTAGAAGAGTCCAAAGCCAGGTTACCTTCCTCTTAGTGCTCTGCCATAAAAGACAAGAGACAAATGATTGTTTCAATGAAGAAAAAAAATAAAAACCACATACCTCAGGGAAGGGCAATGTTTTATTAAAACCCTGCTATGAAGGGGTAGGAAACCCTTACAAGATAATTTCTTCTGAGCAGTGACTGTCAGCTTGTGGTATGACCCCCTCCTCATCCGATGGCCTCAAGCACCTGCCAATGAAATGCATCTTGGGCAATTCTGAGGCTTTTATCACATACTTACAGAGGAATCATATCTGAAGGATCTGCTTCCAGTATATCCACCTCTGAATTGCTCCACACCACCACAAGAGGAAGACTGTTCTCTCCCACCAGCTCCAAGTCTTACTAATAAAGACTAAGGGTGACATGTATGAAGATCGGTGCGCCATGGCGCCCGTTTTCACGGTTTTTCCCGTGAAAACTGCGCCTGATATATGGCCACGCCTCAAGTGCGCTCATAAATGCCGCATAAAGTTTCCCGCTCCTCGCCTGTATGTGAATCGCATTGCGGGACTTAGGCGCATTTCTAATGCGCCTAACCTGTATATAAATGGGTCGTAATATTCACCAGCCGTTGCTGCCTTCTATTCAATAGGAGTATTCTCAGCTGCTTTGGAGCCTGCTAGGCGAGATGTCTTATCCACGAGCATGAGGTGCTCAGGAGTTGGGACCGGCCTGATACACCATCTGCACCTTCTAATGGGGACACAGACAACAGTGACCCCCAGCCGTCTTGTTCCTATGCTCGCTCCCCACATGAGTCTCAGCCGTCTGGCTCTTCAGCCATTATTCCACCTGCTGCTTCTGCTCCCCCTGGCGGCTCTATTCCATCTGCTGCCTCTCGTCGCCGAGCTTCTCCACCTGGCTCTTCTGGGGCCTCGGGAGAGTCGCAAGGGGCAGGGCGCAGCAAGAGTCGGAACTTTTCTGCCGTGGAGAATCAGATTCTGATTGAGAAGGTAAGTGATGTGTCCATCTGGACAATAGTTGCCACTTGCTAGACACTGACTGCTTTGGGTAATGTTCCCCAATCAGCTCGTTGGGTCCCAAAGGGTGCTATGTTAGGTAGATGGGGATGGGGCCTCACTCCTTCCACCCACATTTGGGGTTATGGTATGTGGGAAGTATTGTGGATGTGTATTCACTGCGCCTTATTTCTGTGGGCCTTTAATGGATGTTGTGTTTTTTTTAGAAGTTCTGCTGTTTAGATGAAGTGTAATCATGATATAGTTTTGCCTGAGCTTTGTAGGGGTTGTTTCACCATGAACTGCAGTTATGCCTCTGCTGTTAGCTTGCGTATATGTGTTAGCCAATATCAGCCTCATTGTTGCAAAAGGCCGTTTCTTGCCAGTTGATGACACTCAATTGCATGGGTGTAAGTGCTTGTCTTGACCATTGTTTTTGATTTGTTCACAGATTCTGGCCAATCATTCCCGACTGTTTGGCCGCCTCTCTGAGCATGTTCTCATGGCAGAGAAGTCCAGGTTGTGGCGCACCATTGCGGAGCGTGTCAATTCTGAGGGGGTTGAGCGCGCGCACTATCAACCAGTGCCGCAAGCGCTGGTATGATGTTGGGCGGCGCGTCAAGAAGCAGCTGGCTGAGGTGGCCCAGACTGGCTTTGATGCCTTGGATCGGCAGGTGGCTTCCACCTTCACCCCCGAGCAGGTCCAAGGTATTGGAGTCGTCGATGCCCTGCGTCTTCAGACCGGTAAGTAGAAATTGTCTTTAGGCCTTGTTGAAGGATGTTATTGGTTGTGGAGGGTGGCTGTATCTTTACCTGATAGGTCTCACAAGTGGAGCATATGCTATGTGCTGCTTGGCTCCCTCTATGCGAACACAATCAGGTAAAATGGAAAGTAGCCTCAAAGAGGCTATCCTGTCCTTGTGGGGGTTCAAATTATCTTAAAAATAATAAAAGGTGCACCGAGAAAACAAATCACAACATGCCTTGATGCTATGAAAGTGCTTTCTGATTTTATTCACAAAATGGTGGTTTTTTATATACCTTTGCAAATTAGGAGATAAGAAGCATCACATGTACCTGGCTGTGAGGGTCTATTGGAACATCCTTATCTACAGACCCCTCCTCACAGCTTCAGGAATGCCTGAACACAGGGTGTAACTTCTGACTAGGCGCCATCTTGGATTACACGACGATCTATACAAACTACTACAGGCAGCCATTTTGTTTAACATATTAATGACAAAAGATATAACTACAGCTTTTACATGCTGTACTATATAGGTTTGTGCCTATTATGTATATATATATATAAATGTATATGTGAGGAAATATTATTTAACAAAATACATTAAAAATAAGAAAAAAGGATCACCCCATAATTTTTAACCTTTGTTTCCCACCAACAACGGGTCCCCCTTGAGACTTTTTGACTCTTTTTTAATTTTTCCAAACCCCTTTCCCTTTTTTCTGTTTTGTGCGGAAAAAAACTTTCGCCCGGGAAAAGGGCGGCCCCGCCGTCCCTGGTAGCCCTAGCCTACCCTAAAACTTTGTGGTTTAATTTCTTTGATAAAAAAACGTGGGGTTGCAGAGGGGAGGGGATGATTTTCCCCGGAGCCCCTTCTACTTTAATGGTCTCTCATGGAAAAAATTTTCTTAATGCCCACATCATAAAGGGGGTGCCCAAGTTTTGGGACAGTGAAGGGTGTTTTTTAGTGTCGCTGTCATCAAAAGGGGCCGGGCCCCTTTTGGACAATTTGTTCTTCATGTGGGAGTATTGGGCCACAGTTTTTTCCCAAAAAATTTTTCCCTCAAAAAAAAAAAAAAGGGAAAGAAAAAAACAGAAAATTTCCCGGAGAAAAAATTAGCAACACAATCAATATGGCAATACCTACGGGGCAAGAATTCCCTGCCAACCCTTTAAAACCCATGAAGAAAAACCCTTTTCCCAGGGGTGATCTATGTCGGGATTTAAACGCTTCAATTTTTCTGAGAGATCACCCTACCCTTTTAATGGCCAAAGTGCCCTTTCCCCTTTCCCGGCCCTGAAATTGGGTTTTGGAAAAAATACACCTTTTTCCCCCGATCATTTTGCCAAAACCCCTCCCTTCTCAGCCTACACCATGTAAAGGGCCATCCTTTTTTCTGCCAGGCTACAGAAAGGGGTTTGGGGCCCCTTCCTGATCTGCCAGGCCCTGTGGGCGTCCCTGGGGGGAATTCACAAATTCTGCGGGTTGAAAATATATGTAATTTATCCAATTAAAATTTTTTGGGTTGACGGAAAATTTTTGGTAGCAAAGATTAAAACCCAGGGGGCCACTTGATCCCTTGCCTTAACCCTCTTTCGGGCCCCCCCTGGGGACTCCTATAGCATCGATATAAACATGAGGGGGGTTTGGGGGAAGCTGCCCTTTGGGGGGGGTTTTCCTCTTCTCCCCCCTGGCTCTGAGGTGTCACTTTTCCTTCAAACCCCCACCAATATAGGGGAATTTGGGTTTGAGTACTTAGTCGGGGCACATTGTCCCGGTTCCAAGTTGCCCCCCCAGTTTGGTCCTAATTTTAAGATCTCCACCAAAAAAAAATCCAATATATTTTCCCTAGGTTTGGGAATGTTTTTTGTAAAGCCCCGCCACTGATATTTTTTCGTATGGGAGCAAAAACCTTTCTTAGGGAATTTTGGCCCAAAAATCTGCCATTTCCCAAAACTACGGGAATAAACAGGTGTAATTGCCTGGGTAGCGGGAAACCCCCCCCCCCCCCCCCAACTGAATGAGCTTTTTTGTTTTTTGGGAAATTGTTTGGGTATTGGGCCTTAAAATTTCCCTCCCAAGCGGGCATGATCTGTGGGGGTGTTGGTGTATAAAACAAAAGAAAGCATTCTCTTGCTGCCTCGGGAATATTGGGGGCATTTGCCAATAGGAGGTCGGGGCAGCTAAAAACAGACATAGCGGGTTTTTTTTGTTATGTTGGGCAGCTTTTTTTAATTTTTTTAACCCAATCTAGCCACAATTTTTTTTTTTGAAAACCCAGTTTTTAAACCCTTTAAAGAAATCATGGGGGGTTTGGGACCCCATCAGGGCTGTCATGCCCGGGAAAAGTCTGCACAGGGGGGATAAGCGGGTTTTCCGGTGGGGGTCAGGGGACCCCCAACCTTTTCCTCTGGGTCTGTATTCATGTCCTTCAACTAAATTTTTTTTTTTTAAAACCCCCTTGCCCCTCCCCATATATTTCCCCAGGAAAATATTGCCTTCTTGGGTTCCGGGAGGGTTCCCAGTATTTTAGCTTTTAGGGGAAAGTTTTCACCTGTACTCCCCGTTCTCGACGGGTTTCCCCAAGTCTTTGTAAAACCTTATTCTAGAAAGTGGGGGGGTTTTCCCGGGTTTAAATCTTTCCTTTTTTAAGGCAGTTCTGGTCTTACCCCCAGTCATTCCCTGTTTTTTAAAACCTACACCCCCCAGTAATACAAGAGGGCCCCCCAATTTACCATCGGTCACACACAAGAAAAATAAAAACCGTGCGCAGAAAGATTGCATTGTAATGTTGCACTGTATGGGAACCTGGGGAAAACCAACTAAATCAAAAAAAGTAAAAAGAATATGTGGCTACATAGCCTGGATACTTTAACCAAAGGGGGGACCATCCCTTCCCCTTTGGGTAATGGCCATGAGGGTTTCCCCCCCAAAGAGTTTAAAAAAAACCTAGCTATTTAAACATCAGTAAGAGAAACCGCCCTCTTCATCTCCGGGGGCGGGAGCAATTTTTGCAGTGTGACGCGTGGTTTCCATTTGGGTTTCCCTGCCATTTTTTGGGACAGATGGGGTCGTGGTCAAAGGGGGATTTGTATGGCCCTTCAAATCACCGGTTCCAACGTCTTTTTCCAAAAAACTTTCCAGGGTAGCCCCATTTCCCCCGGGCTTTTAGCTTATGGGCACCCAAACGTCTGATTTGGGTTTGGAAATGGAGGGAAAATTTGGGAAATGTATAAGAGACAACCCCTTTAGCCAACCCCAGTAACAAAGAGGTCATACCCATCTTTTGTAGCTGAAAACTTGCTGGGGGAAAAATATGCCCCCAAACCTGTGGGGCCAATTCCCAAACAGGATCTCTAGGGTGACAAAAGCTAACTTTCCCCGGGCGGTGTACCTGTTTCCCAAAAAAAAGCTAGGGGCGGCTGTCTGGCCGGGGATGCCAACTTCTTTTGGGTGTTTTGAGATTCTGGACTTAAAGGGTTCCGTTCTTTTTCTCCACTTTCCCATGCTTTCGGGAAAGGGTTTCGGGGTGTGCAAAACCCTAGAGTACTTCCCAATGGCCCCATATTTCCTTCATAAAAGTTGGCTTGAACCCCGGTTCCCGATACCCCCAAAAATCACTTCTGGTACCCAATGGCACAAAACTTCTGTCAGCAGTTTCCCTTTGCAGTCGTCTTTGCTGGGATAGGGCCCTACAGGGAACCTTTTTGGCCAGCCTAAGAACATACCACAATGACAAGGGCATTTTGAATCTTCCTGACTTGGGCATCTGTATGGGGGTTTCCAATTTGGCCCTTTTGAAAGGAGGGAGGGTTTTTTCCAAAGATGTTTGGGTGATATTTTTTTCCGGGCCCTTCCCCGGGGGTTTTGAATTCAGAAAAGGTCCCAAAAGGCTCTGGGAAGGAGTCCAAAGTGTAAAAATTTCCGGGTTGCAGGTATATTGTCAGTCAATCAATCCTTTCCATAAAACGTCTTAGCCCAAGTGCCCCGGGCCCCATTGGGGCCCATTTGTAAAAACTGCTGGAAAAGAGCCCTGGGCAGACGGGGGGCGTTTTGCCAACTTTTAAAACCCCCATTTCTCTTTTTTAGCTCCTTTTTTCCCTTCCCAAGCCCCTTTTTTCCCTTCCCACCCCTTTTGTTTGGGTTTTTTGAAAATTTGCATAGCAAAACCCCTTGGGATGGAGGACCCTGTGGTTGCGGCCCTCTTGTGTGTCATAGTGGGGGCACAATCATCCCTTTAAAGCTGTTTTTCTTTGCCTCTTGTCGGGCCCTAAAAATTTTTCCCCCTTGTGCCTCTTAGTGTTGATTTTTCCCCATGTGCCTTCACTTTTAAACAGCGCCCTTTTTGGGCAGTATGAGCGCACCCCTGATTTTCTCTGAGGGGCTTTTCATGCTTGACTGGTGTCCCCTGCTTCTGTCAGGAATCCCGGGGATTTCCCCAAAGGGGGCCAAAATCATGCCCCACTCCATGGGTTTAAAAATCTGGAGTCTGTGTAGATTTGGCTGTCTTGCCTTTGGCCAGTCTGCGGCTGGGGGTTCAAAGTTTCCCAAATTTCGTTTCCCTTTTGGGGGAAAACTTATACGAAGGAAAGTTTTTTTGCCCCCAACACAGCATCCATCTTTGTAACTGATATCCGGGTTGATAAGGGGGCCCCTTTTTCTTTCTGCAAATCTGGTTTCCCCACCCCATAAATGACATACTCTGGTTTTCCCCGAGGGGTTCTTCTGAGCCCCAAAAGGGGAAAGAGGGGATTTCTCCTTTTGCATCATTTCAAAACAGTCATGAGTGTGGCACCCTCATCTTCTGTCCCCTCCCCCCTCCCCCTTTTCCCCACTATCTTCTCCTGAGAGTGGAAGGAGGGTGGGGCTGGATTGAGAAACGTTGCATCTCATGAGCGTTCCCATTGCCCGGGTTTAAAAGGGAGAGAAACTTTTGGAGCCTAAGTTTGTCGTGCTGCTGACATTTGTTTGGGGGTTTGTGTCCCGATTAAAAAATGGCAGAGATGTATGAGGCACCAACAAAAAGAGAGAGTGTCCAAGCACAATATCTGCTTTTCTTGTCCAGCAGACAGGGGGGGGGCGGCAAATTTACAGCACATAAACGGAAGGGTCCACCCCAAGCCAAGGGTCCAGCCTTGCAGGTAGTACCCAAATTGGGTCGGGTTTGGGGCCTCCAGGGGCCTGTGCTAAAACCCCCAAAGGGCATGCCCTTTTTCCCTTCCGATACAAAAGTTTAAAGGTCTTCTGGAAAAACCGGAATCCCTTTAGTGGGGGGAAAACTGGAATTTAAGCTTTTTTTCGGGTTCGGGAAAGGAAATTCCAAAGCATTTTTCATAAAGGTGGGGGGGGAGTTGTCTTTACTGCTTCAAAAAAAGGGCTGCATGAGCTTTGGGATGCACCTAGAACCCAAGACGACAGAAAGAGATTAGCCAAGAAATGTTGAACCCTGCTTCACCTTTGGTACTTGAATCCCTTGTATTGCCTTTTTTCCTCTCGGGTTTGTGAGGTCTTTTTCCCTTGAAGAGAGAGGCAATGCCCCCAGAAATACCATCGTTCTCGGCACCCTTTTGGAACTTGGTTTGGGGGAAACTTTACAACCCTTCTTGCCAGGAAAAAGTAGAAGTGATTCAGAGGCTTTTTTTTGCCATCAAAAAAGGGGTCTGGGACAACCCGAAATCATCCACATAATGAAGGACAGTCCACATGGATGCAAGTCTTTCCCCTCCTTGTAAATACTGAAGACAAAAAGCCCTTTGAAAATTGACTAAAAGGGTTTGGGTTTTGTGCTCCTTGTGGGGAAGGGCCCCCTCATTTATACTTGGGGTTTTACTCATGGGTAAGGGGAAAAAGAATTTTTTCAAAACAGGATCCCAAAAGGCCCCACTGAAATTTAAACATTTGGGCCCAAAACAAATAACTGTGAAAAAATCTTGAGTCCGGGGGCAATTGGGCAAAAAGCGGGAAGGGTTTTGGGACCAAAGGGGGTCTCCCAAAATGGGGAGCCTCCCTTCCCCCGTTCAAAAGGGCTTGTACCATAAAGAAACTGCGGGGGCGGCTTTTTCCCCCTTCTTCACAGGGGGCAGAGGGGATGTTGGCCCTACGGAGGGGCATTGGGAAATATGGCTCCATTTTTTAAGAAAACCCCCCTTTATTTGGGTTGGGAATTTTCCTTTAGATTGGGCAAAAAGAAAGTGGGTATTGTGGGTTCCTTGGTGGGCCCTGCTCCAGGCTTCAGATCACTGGGCACTTGGGGGAACATCCAGGGTTTTAAAAAATCTTCAGGCCAGTAGGGGGGATAATGAAAACGGGAATAAAGGTTTCCCAAAAATGCATGTTGGGGGATTCCTGGCCTTAAAAGGGTTCCCAAAAGGTGAGGAGAGGAGAGTGTAGCCCTGTTTTTCCCCATCCATTAGGTCCCCCATAGTAAAAGAAAATACGACCTTCTTGTGGGAAAAAAACTTGGGCATGGATTTTTGATTGGAAAAACAGTTCCCCGGGAATTTACTGGACAAGTATCAGAAAAAAATGAATTCTGAAAACGCAGAAATTGAGGGAAAGGGGAAATTTACCCACCACAAGTGGGGGCTGTGGGGTTCGATTTGTCCTTGGTTTCTCCAAAACCCCCCTCCCAAAACAGTAGGGTTTTTATTCTGGAAAAAGGGAAAATTCGGGGTTTTCATCACAACGGTTTTTAAATTTAAATTTGGCTGCACCGGTACCACTAGGGAAAGGAGTTGGGTTTTCCTTTTTCCCCCATCAAGCGTAAGTGTTTTACGGACCATTTGGGGGGGACCCTTTATTGAGAAAAGTCCCCTAGTAGGGTTGGGTGAAAATGGGGGTGGGGTACCGGGTTGCCCTTTTCCCCCTGGGTGCTGGGGTTCGGAGCAGGGTTCCCGTGTATTTCAAACTGGCCGTCCCTTCCCCCCCCCTTTTGGGTGTTTCCACCCCCCCTTTAGCGGCGGGGGGCCCCGCATTTTCCCTTTTAAAAATGTCCCCGGTTTAAAGGGGTTTTAAAACAAATAGGAGGGGGCCTTGGCTGATAGGCTCCAGGGGTCTTCCCCTTTTTTCGACCACCCATCACAGGAGCAGACCTGGTTTTTTTACAGTTACCCCAGACAGGATTGTTTTAAAAACCTTTTGCTACTAAAGGGGGGGAAACGAAAAAACTGGAAAAAATTTTGTACTCGGCCGTACCATCTTCATTGCTTCTGGATGGGTTCCAGCAGGGCCCTCCACAAAGGCCTGGTAAACCCTCCGAAGCATGTGGGTTTTCAAAAGGAAAAGAAAACCTAAATCAGAGAACCTCTGAGTTTTCCGGCATGTATTTCTCCACTGTTTTCCCCTTTATTTCCCGAGTGAAGTCATCAATGTTTAATGCCTGATCTGAAAGTTGTCTTTTAGCCCATTGTCTCAAGCTGTTCACAAAATTCCAAATCCTGACTCAGCAGTGACCCCCATTTTTTGCCTGGGGGGCTTTTAAAAAAGGATTTGGACATAAAAAAGGGGCCCGTATGAATCCCCTGCTTTAAAAAACTGAACCCAAAGGCCCTAAATCTTTTCCAAGTTGCTGGGGTAATTCTTGCATAACTGCGGATATCTTTTCCCGTAATAGGGGCAAAAGTTGTTTTTTTAGGGGTTTTCCGGGTTTAAATTTCCAACCGCCCCAAGACAGACGCTTGGGCTTTGGGGGGGAATGTAACATTATTTTCGGAAATTGGCCCTTCGCACCCCCTCCCCCTTTCTTTTTAAAAACCTGTGGATTTGGGGGGCTTCCCGCCCGGGAATCCCAAATTTCCCGTGCCCTCTCCATGGTCACCTGATTACTCCCCCATTTTCCCCTTTCCCCGGGGGTTTTTGGGTATGCAAAAGGGCCAGCCGGGGGTGCCCCCTGCAAGGGAACCCAACGGAAAAAATTTTCCCCGGTTGTTGTATGAGCTCAACCCCCTCGTTCTTTTCTCCTCCCTTGTCCCCCTCATGTGTTAGAGCCTTTCCCACGGGAATTTTTCTCCTCCCAGTACCAAAAAAGGGTTTTCCACTTTAGGGGCTGGCTGGGCCTGGTCACCCCTAATTTCTCCAGTATTTTTGCCAAACCTTTTTTTGGACATAAAAGTGCTATGTCTACCAATTTTGGGCCCCGGAAAATTAAATGAAGAAACCCCCGGGAAAGGAAAGGGGGGGGCATTAACGCAGAAGGAAGAGGATTTGACATCCTGATGGGAGGGAGTAGGGGGGTTTTGGGGGGGAAGTGGGCCCTGGGAAAGGGTTTGGGTAGTCTGGGTGTACTGGGCCCGGGTGGGGGGCGTAGGTGTGGTTACAGGGGGGGGGTGGCTTGTGTCCCCAAGTGGGGTTCCTAGGGCGTGGTTTCCCCCTTGGGTTTCAAACGTTTTTTTTACACCCCTGACTTTGCTCTCCACCCCCAGGGGCAATTCCCCCACCACTACAGGGTGTCGGCACAGTATTCACCATTGTCTGGCATTTTTCAATAGGGTTAAAGAAAACACATATACAATGCCTTTCTTTTTTATCCCGTTCCCCCCCTGTTCCCTTCCCTTTATCAAAAATTTCCCTTTCTGGCAGTATTTAAAAACCCTGATTTTGCTGCCTCAATAAACCTAAATCTTTCAAATTAAACCCCGTTTTTCTACAAACATTTTTCCTTTTCCCCATTTCAGGGTGAAAAACCCGCCCGAAGGGGGCCCCAAATTTAGCCACATTTATCAAAACCTTTTATTTAGGTGTTTCATTTTAAATTGTCCCTTTTTAAGAAATACCCTTTTAGCTGTCCCTTTGCCCCACTGTATCTTGACCCTTTTTGCCCCATCACTGCAAATTTTTTTCTTATCAACAAAAAGAAAAACCTTAACTAAAAGTGGTTAATTCCCCCTAAACCCAGCAGAATTTACAATGTGCACCAACCTAAAAAAAGATACCAAAAATTTTTGTTTCTATCTGCAGGGGCACACACAAAATGACAGGGCTCGACCAAAACGGGCAGACTGGGATCAAATGTTAAGAAACCGATTTTATGCCTGTCTCAAACCTTTTTTTTCCCCTACACCCAAGGAAAAAACCTGGGAAATTTATGATTCCAACCCTCCAAAAGAATTTTCAATTTTAAACACAAGAAGCTTTTTTTTTTTTTCCCCCCCAAGGGCCCCTGAAAAGGGCCCCCAAAAAGGGGCTTAGAATTCCCCTTTTTCTCCCAGGGGAGTTTCTCATAAAACCCAGGGGCTGGGCCTCTTGGCTTTTATGCTTTTCTCAGCTGCCTTAAACACCTTGTTTTCCCAGCTCCCGCTTTAAAACAGTTCCAAAACATTCAAAAAACATAAAACAGAAAATACCCCACAAGGAGTTAATTTGGGGAAAAGGGCATTTGGTTTTAATACATGGGCCCACACCTCAAAAAAAAATTAAACCTGTCAGGTGACCTAACCTAACCGAATGAAAAAATAGTAAAGCACCCAATGACAAACGGATCTGTTCGGGAAAAAGCAAAGTATAAAATCTACTTACCCCGACAGATATTCCCGAAAAATTTAAAGGCCCCCTTTATTTTCCCCCTCTGCGTCCGCCAGTAGAAGCTGCACCTGTTTTAGTTTTCGGTTTAATAAAATCAAATCCAAGCCCCCTTCCCCCACGTTGCCCGGCGACATCTGAAATGGAAAGTACCCCCAAAAGGGGAAAAATGCCCTTTTTGGGGGTTCAAATTTTCTTAAAAATAATAAAAGGGGCAACCCAGAAAACAAATCACAACATGCCTTTCTGCTATGAAAATGCTTTCTGAAATTTTATTCACAAAAAAGGTGGGTTTTTTTAATTTCCTTTGCAAAATTTGGAGATAAGAAGCCACATTTTACCGGCTGGAGGGGTTTTTGGAACCTCCCTTAATTTCAGAAACCCCTCCCCCACACTTGGAAAAACCTGAACACAGGGGGTAACCCTTTGAATAGGCGCCCTTTTGGATTACACGAAGATCTATTAAAAAAACCACTATACAGGCAGCCATTTTGTTTAACCCATTAATGGGCAAAAGATACTTTCTTTTTACTATATAGGTATGGGGCCTATTATTATATAAATTATATGTGGGGGTAATTTTTAAAATAATTTCATTTAAAAAAAGAGACACAAAGGGTCACACCAAAATAAAAATATATATAAAAATATATATTTTATAATATATATAATATATATATATATATTTAATATATATATATAACCTTTTTTTCCCAAACCACAAAACAGGTTCCCTTTAAGGGCCAAAAATGTCCCGGTTTAAAATGGCTAAGGGCTGGGTTTAAAACGGGGTTTTTTGCCCCGGGTTTAATTTTGGGGGGACGGATTTCGCCCCGCATTAAGCCGGCACCGTGCAGGGGGGGCGGGGTAGGGGGCCCCGGGGGGCCCTTTCCGGCCCCCTAGACATTCAAATTTTCATGGCGCGTCGCCCATAAATAATGTTCATTTTCACTTCCTCCCCCCCGGCAGGGGACGGAAAACCATAAATTCTCTATGAGAAAATGTGGATTACTGTAGTTTTCTGGGACAAATTTTGGGGCCGTACGCAGCACAAACAACGCGGGAGTAAAAGGCCCTTTAATCAGTCCAAAAAGCCAAAGTGAATGAGGCCTAACAGTGATAAAAGTATTAGTTGCGCATTTGTGACCAATCCCGGAAATCATTTTCAGTTCATGTGTGCTTTGAAAAGACACAATTGGAAAATTTGCCTTTCTTAAAGGGTAACAGAACAAATAACTGTTTTGTCAGTTTTCACACCTTTAAGGCTGTTTTTTTGTTGTGAATCTGCGCTTTTTTGTGTATTTTTAAGACCCCCTTTTTCCCTTGGGTGTCATACTTTCCCAATGTTCTGCAAATCGGGCGGAATCCAAAGTTTTAAATTAGAAAAAGTATTTTTGGGAAAATTTCCCAAAATTTTTGATTTCTAAATTTGGGTGATGTGTAAATTTAGGCCTTTTTTACAACGGCTTTAAAAAGGGACTTTTTTCAGTCTGTAATTACACGCCGGGGGGTGCGGGAAATTATGGGTGGAAAATGTCCCAGTCATTACGGTTAAACCACCTTTCTCATAGAGGGAAATATGGATTAAAGTCTTTCTCCTTTCTCGGCGAATTTCGCCGAGGGGGGAGAAAGTGACATGTGGGAAATTTCCCGCGGGGTTTATGCGCCCCCTGGGAATGAAAAGTCTATGGGCCGGGGCGGGGGTTTCCGGGGCCCCCCCTCCCCCCCCCCATCCAACGGCCGGGAAAATGCGCCCGCAAATAAGCTGTGTGAACCCAGCCTTACTCCTTTCCTCACCTTACCAAGCTGTTTGTCCCAGGTACGTAAGTGTTTCACACAGTGCAGTTTGGTGACTTATGTAAAGTGTTTGGTAAGCCAAGCAAACATGTCTGTGTTGATTATATCCCGGCTGCTAAACTCTGGAATTGGTGATTTTCCGGAAAGCCGTTCCCAAACAACTTTGACTCGTGAAAGAAGCTAGCTGGAAATAAATACAAGTTAATGTGAGTGCAGTTCCTGATTCTGGCAAACTAACATGTGTAAAAGCCTCCTGAGGTTGTGTCAACTAGATGTAGTGTCACAGCACACCATTGCAGCTAATTTGTCACCTCCCCCCCCCCTCCCTCTTGTAAAAAAAAAAAGTAAACCGAACTTCCAACCTGTTCAATGTTCTGGTGGATTTGGCCACAAAACATGTCTGTGTTTAAGTGTGTTTGTGGAATCTGCAGAACGTCGACTGAACTTCCCCCCCATCCAGCCTCCTCAACTACTGTGTTGCAGTCCAAAATTGCCCCTTAATTCTTGAAGGCTGGCTTCATGGGTTTGGCATACTGCCCGGGGTGTGTTTCCTATATAGTACATTGGTCCACCAACATACTTTGCTCCTTGCTTATCTAAGTGAACATTGAACTATTATTAACATTTATTTTAAAGCGCCATTGATTCCATGGCGCTGTACATTCGAGGGGGGTTACATACATAATATGTCAAATGAGTACAATAATAACAATGAATGACTTACAACTGGCACAAGAGGGAGAGAGGGCCCTGCCCGCGAGGGCTTACAATCTACAAGGAGGAGGGAAGAGACAGGAGGAGAGGGGCAGACATGTTTGTGGGGTAGTACAGTGGCAGCAAGTTATTGTAGGTTATAGGCAATCCTGAAGAAATGGGTTTTCAGGTTGCTTTTGAAGCTGGCTAGAGTGGAAGAGAGTCTGATATGTTGGAGCAGTGTATTCCAGAGTGTGAGGGAAGCACGAGAGAAGTCTTGGAGGAGCTAATAAGAGGAGAACAGAGAAGAAGGGCCTGTGAGGAGTGGAGATTTTTTGAGGGGAGATATCTGGAGATTAAGGCAGAGATTTATGGAGGGGAGAGGGGAGAGGTTATGGAGAGCCTTGTAGGTCAGGGTTAGCAACTTGAAATGAATGCGCTGGGCAATTGGTAGCCAGTGAAGGGATTGGCAGAGGGGAGAGGCAGAGGAGTAGCGAGGAGAGAGGTGGATAAGACGGGCAGCAGAGTTGAGAATGGTTTGAAGGGAAGCAAGAGTGCTAGATGGGAAGCCACAGAGAAGGATGTTGCAGTAGTCAAGGCGGGAGATGACAAGGGCGTGGACGAGCATTTTTGTGGTGTCGAAGTTGAGGAACTGACGGATGCGAGAGATATTTTTCAGGTGGAAGCGGCAGGCAGAGGTAAGGGTTTGGATGTGTGGTTTGAAGGACAGAGCGGAGTCGAGGATTACCCCAAGGCAGCGGACTTGTGGACCAAGTGAGAGTGTACAGCCATTAACAGTGATAGAGAGATCAGGGGGAAGGATGGAGGGGGACAGTGGAAAGATGATGAGTTCTGTTTTCTCCACATATAGTTTTAGGAGACGGGAGGAGAAAAAGGAGGAAATGGACAATAGACAGTCTGGGATCCGGGAGAGAAGAGAGGTGACATCTGGGCCAGAGATGTAGAGTTGTGTGTTGTCAACATACAGATGGTAGTGAAAGCCATGTGAAGCTATGAGTTGACCCAGACCAAGAGTGTAGATAGAAAATAGTAAAGGACCCAGGACTGACCCCTGGGGGACACCAACAGAGTGGCCAGGGGGAGGAGGTGGAGCGAGAATGAGAGACACTGAATGTCCGATCAGAGAGGGACGAGGAGATCCAGTAAAGAGCCAAGTCTGTGATGTCGAGGGAGGAGAGGATGTGTAGCAGGAGGGTATGTGCATAATTGTCTGCTATGTCATATCCCTTAGTGTTTTGTCCTAATATATTTCCTCTCCTTTCTTTCTTGGTGGTGTGAAAACCAATGATTGCAGAGCCTTCAGCAGCATCTGCAGAGAAGCCTGGTTAAGAGTCCAGTGCTGGGGAAGCTGGCCACCTGAGCTTTCAACCAACAGCCCAGCTTCCCAGTTCTAATGCAGAACTTCTGCAACGTATTGTCACTTTGCTGACTCGGAGTGAAGATCGCACGGAGGCCAGGTGGCAACAATTGATGGAGATCCTGCTTAGCATGGTCTGTCCACATGAGCGAGTGGCTCTGGAGCTTGGGCAAGTTTTCCAGTGCTTAAAGAGGACCTATCACCATTAAACATACTAAACTGTCTTACAGATCAAAGGATGTAAATATAATAAAACATGAAAAAAGTTACCTTTGGTAGCATAATCTCCATAATTACAGTCATTATGTAAAGTGAGAATTATCTAGTAAACAGCTGATGGGAGCGGCCATTTTGCGAATGGCAGTTCAACACCTGTGCCTATAACGGAATGTCCACATATTCCAAGTTTGTATGCGCCGCATTCCATGCTTGTATGCACGCAGTCATGGCTGGAGGGCTCTTAGGAGCAGATGCCCATATTTTGTAATGCTGATTGCTTGGTGTCAGACGGCGTTAATTTATGTCACTCCAATGGTGATATTAAACCCCTCTCACTATCACCCCGGTATCTACTGCACCAAGGTTACTGGGAAGGGCCTGGTTACTGTCAGAAATGGACTTCATTCTGCTCTAGGGACTTTCAGCCCTCATACTCTCAGGCTATGTCTACATAGCACAGAAATACTGTCGGATTTTGCCGATTTCAGTTTTTTTGAACCGCTGAAAATCTGACGGTTACCCTGTGGGTGCATAGGGCAGCGATGGGGGGGAAAAACTGTGCTGTAGTCTATTTCAACATAGGTTTCTACCATCAAGTTTAAAACTCAGCAGAATATGCAACATGTTGTATATGCCGCCGGGCCCTGCACATTTTTTGCGCAAATCGGACTTTATATGACATTTTGTCATATGCTGAGTGCACATAGCCTTATTCTGTCCATAACTTTTAGATAGCCCCCAGTAGGTAGGTACTTACCTTTCCACGCTCTCTCGTTGAGTCTGCCTGTTCTCGGCCCGAAGTCTGGTGCATTAGACTATGTTAACACGGCTTATTTTGGGATGGATTTCAGTCCGTAATTCGTGCTGTACTGCACGAATTGCGACTGAAATCCGTCCCAGTCATTCCGGTAATCCACAGTTCTCAAAGAGAACTATGGATTCCGTCTCCTCTCCCCGCTTGTCATATATCACGAGCGGGGAGAAAGTGACATGTCAATTATCATGGCGGGATACGTGCCGTGGATTATGAGTGCCTATGGGGCCGGGGAGCTGCAGACCCCCACCGCCCCGGCTGCACAGCACACGGCGTAATTACGGGCAAAATCCGTCCCCGTAATTACACCGTCGATAAGCCGTGTGAACATAGACTTAGGCTTGGGGCCAAAGACAGAAAGCAGCGCAGGTGGCGCTATGACATCACTTCATCTCTCTGCCTGCACAGCAATGTACGGCAGGGGCAGAAAGTGCACAGCTTTCTCCACGCCGCTGTTCATCTGAATTGTGTGCTCATTGCAAGGACGCACATACAATTCTGATACCTTAAATGGCAGAAACAGCCGGCCTGTGGCTTCCTCTTTCTGCCATTGTTGTGAAGCAAAGGGGCTGCAGCTGCCAGCAGCCATGGCAGCAGTAGCGGCTGCTCTAACAGCAGCCTTGTTCAAGGCATATGGCCCGGATCACCAGGACATGCTTCCGCCCACCCAGAACAGCCAAGACTGTCCCACAAGATCCAGGAGGGTTTGAGGTACAGTATTTACCCACTCTATACATACACACCTGCATACTTACCAAGCATGCACAGTCACAATGAGCATACATACATACATGTATGCAAACGTGCTCACAGTCATACACCAGCTACCTAACTGCATTAACACATTCACAAACTCACCACACTCACACACTAAGGGCGAAATGTATGAACGGGGCTGCACCACTATTCTGGCATGTCAAAAACCTGGCATAGCCCTATTTAATAGATGTAAAAAAACGTTAAACCATGGAGCATTCTGCACCAGCCACAGTGCTTTTGAATGTGCCAAATTTATAGGGGCGCTGCAGTGGTTAGTTGCACCAGATTTGTATGATTAGAAATATTTATGAATGTGGAGCACCTAAAGTAGGAGCATAACTGTCAGGTCAAGGCAGACCAAGTTCAAAGTGGTCTGTCTGAGCCCAAAGTTATCTTAATATGATTAAAAAATTTATTTCATTTTTTCAAAATGAAAAATCAAAAAATTTGAAAAAAAAAAAAGTTCATAAAAAAGTTATACAGCATACAAAATACTGGCCTACTTGAATGAATAAAAATGTTATTAAACTCTAAAGTATAAAAAAATATACATTTTATACAATTTTAAATAAAAAAAACGAAAAATCAAAAGATCAGAATGAAATTTAAAAATTTACTTTTTTTTGTATTATTCATCTTAATGAACTGCTTTATTCTCTATAGAGAAGAACAGAAGCTCAATCATACAAAATGTTTCTCTTTCTACTACCTCATAATGCTCTCCCTGCTACAAAAGTATCAGTGTTAGAAAGTTGCAAGAGAAATAGCTATTAGGTTGCTTTCACACGGAGCATTTTTGGTTGTGTTGACTGTGTATTTCTGCCAAAAAAAAAAGGCACCAAAAATGCGTCAAAAATGCTCCGTGTGAAAGCATCCTTATGCCGCGTTTACATGGTAAAGACCGAATACCAGTTGGAAATCTTAACCGGTATTTTGTCTTTTTTTGGTAGCAGGGGAACAGTTCTGTCGATGGTTCGCAGATTCCAGCCCTCCCCCTTGCCACCCACATGTTCATGTTCTGCCCGAAAAACTTGTTCGGCTCGCCGCTGACGTAAAAAAACGTCCGGCGGAAAATCCGTGCAGTGGGGACTGCTGCATGGATTTTATATTGAAATCTATTGGGGAGTGTTGCTTGTGGGTTTTCAAACGGTTTGTAAAACCACAAAATGTCTCAAAAACCGACAAATAACCTGTGCCATAGGGTCATGGCCTTAGGTACATGCCTCAAGATGCCATGTCAACAAACCCTGTGTGCGCCACAAGATGCCGTATGTGTTAGAAGAACATGCTGATCAGCGCCTTCTTCTAAAACGCAGGGAGGGCGGCCCCCTTGACTGGCCCCTTCACTTTTCATTTTCCCTACCACTTCTTTCTGCTGGTGTTCAATACGTGGCAGGGAAAAGGCAGGTAATCATAGCTCTTTATGAGAGCTATGATTACCATAATTACAGGATGTGTTTCAGGGCACATTGCAGCGCAATTATGCCCCGAAATATGTCCTGAAAGATGCCATGTGAACATAGCCTTAGGGTATGTTCACACGGCTTATTTAGCTGCATATTTCGGTGCACATTTTGCCACATATTACGCTTTCTACACGGCGAAATGCACGCCACAATTACGGTAATTTATAGCTCTCATAGAGAGCTATGGATTATATGCCGTTTCCCCACGTGTACAATACGATCATATTGTACGCACAGGGGAAGAATTGACATGTGAATTGTTAGTGACTATTACGTGCCGCTGACTATGTATGTCTATGGGGTCGGTGTCCGGCCACCCCCTGTGCTTTGGAATTACACGCTGATCAGCGCGTGGTTCCAAAACAAACGGCGTATTGCGGCGCATACTATACGCACCGCAATAAGCCGTGTGAACATATGCTTAGGGTATGTCCACATGGCATAATTGCGGGGCGTAATGTTAGGCCTCGTTCACACGGCTTATTCTGCCGCATATTGGCGCCGTACTGCGCGCCGGATTTGCGCTTCAGTACGGCGCCAATCCGCGCAGCAATTACGGTAATCCACTGCTCTCATTGAGAACAGTGGATTCCGTCGCTCCTCCCCGCTCGGCGAATCCGCCGCAGGGGGAGAAAGTGACATGCACATTTACGGCGCGGACGCGCCGTAAACAATGCATTGTCTATGGGGCCGGGGAGCGGCGCCCCACCTGCCGCTCGGCCAGCCCCCGTCCCGCCCCTTATTCACGGCGGATTTGTGCGCTCAATACGGCGCACAAATCCGTCGGGAATAAGCCGTGTGAACACGGCCTTAAGGTTAAAATTTTGTTTTTATTTTTATATTTATCTTTTTAGTGCTGTATCGGTCTATTTTTATATTCTTTAAATTAATTATTATTAATTCTATAACAATTTTATATTTAATTGCAAAGTAATTTTATATTATTTAATTAGGCATTTTAGATTATATAATCTTATATTAAATGATATGGCTAGCGTGACGGGACTTCACTTTATTCTTTTTTTTAAAGCAGCTGCCCCTAAGCAGAGGCTCTGCCGCTCAACGCATCACAATCTCCCTGCACTCAGTCTACAGATGAGAGGTCAGCATGTGCCACGCTGCTGACTTGGTATGTTTAGGGTTATTATGCAGTGTGGGGGGGGGGGAACAGTGCAGAGCTGGGTGGCAGACCACTGCTTAGAACTACACTACCTCCTCCATAAATTGCCAATGCTTTAGATGCTACTTAAATTATAAAACTGCCGTCTGTATCCTTTTAA
>JAODAL010032728.1:0-46536 GCA_025379985.1 Phyllomedusa bahiana
ACGCCCCTGAATTCAAAATAAACCAAGAAAACGGGTGAGATCAAAAAATGTAGTGAGAAAACCCCCTTTAAAAACCCCTAATATGGAATCCGCGAACTGTTTGTTCTTCGCCCAAAAAATCTTGCAGCAAAAAAAGAATGAACGGGTTCCCCTAAAATTTACCTTTGTTTTAGAAGTTGCTGCATTGGTTTTTTTTGGGGGGGGGGGGGAGACAACAAGTACAACTATTATTTTTCACCCAAATAAAACAATAAAATCTGGAATAAAAATTTCCCCCATGTATCAAGAGACCATCCCCTTTTTAAAAATGGCATTGGTTCATTCAGGCAACAGCTTTTTTTTTAAAGGTTTTTCCCCAAAATGATTAAAGGACAGAAAATTTAAAAGAGTTTTTTTTTAAATCACTGCTTTGTTTGATTTTGCTTGGTCAGGGATTTTTTTTTTTATCTCCTTTGACCCAAAAAATTTTCTCTGGTCCTGACCACCTCTCCTCCTCTGTCTATCTCTCAGTGCTCCAAAATTTGTCATTCATTTTAGTCGTCCAGGTGATACCCTCACATCTCATCTCTAGTAACGGACTTTGAAAACCTATCATTTACCTATGTAAACACTCTTTGGAGCCTGAGTACAACACTTTGTCACTTCTTTGTCACGAAGTCAGGTGGTAAAACGTATGCCGGAGTCCCCTTTTCCTCCATGGGGCTGTTGCTTAATTTTCCTATATAATATGGTTTAATACAGGGTTGTATTTACTGTATTATTTTTGAAAATTGAGTTTAAATTTTTTCATTTCATCTTGATATCGTTTGATTTATTTTATTATGATACGTCTTGGGTTATGGTTGTCTTCCTAGTGCTACTATTTTATTACAAGTAATTTTTTTTAGTTTTAATTTTAAAAAAGTAGTTTCTTTTTTAATATAGAGGTGGGAATATAAAAATATTTGTGTAAAATTCGTGATGGTGTCGCTTTTGCGGTTTCTATTTTTAATTTTGAAAGGGTAAAAAAAAACAGCGCCATCAGTTCAGCCCGTTGTGCTAAAGGGTTTTACCAGAGGAAAGGGAAAAACCCCCCCTGAGGTAGAACCAATTGTCCTCATTTTAGGGGAAAAATTTCCCTTTCCCGACTCCAATTTGGGAACAGAAAAATCCCTGGATCAAAGACCCCTCTCCGAATCCCGGTCACTTAAAACTTGTTATATTATTACGCTCCAGAAAAACATCCAAACCCTTTTTTTAACTGGTTATTTTGAATTCACCAGACAAGCCCTCTGGGAAGAATTCCATAAACTCACTCTCTTACAGTAAAAATCCCTTTCTATGTTTATGTAGAAACTTCGTCCTCAAGACGTAAAGGGCCCCCCCTTTTTCTAGATACAGCCCTGGGTAAAATAAATTTTGGGGAAGATTCAAAATTTAAACCTTTGATTATTTAAAATATTTTTTATGTTTTTTCCCGAAGCCGTCTTTTCTCTAAACTAAAAAACCCCTAATTTTGCCAATCTTTCTGGTACGTAGCCCCCATCCTTTATTATTCGTTGCCCCCTTTGTACCTGTTCAAGCCTACAATGTTTTTTCCTGTGCACTGGGCCCAAACGTACACAATTTCCATTTTTGGTTAACCAGTGACTTGTATAAGGGGAAAATAATGTTCTCATATGTTCCCTTTCCCCTTTTAATGACCCCCATGATCCATTTGTTTTGGGCTGCTGCTCCCTGACACGGGCTCCAATTAAGTTTCTGTCCCCCAGGATTCCCAAGTCCTTCTCCATGCATTTTTTCCCCATGTTTTTTCCAAAACTTTAAACCCATGTTGGATTTCTCTTCCCCATGTGCTAACCTTGCATTTTATCATTTAAAACCCCTCATCGCCATTTCCCCCCAGGCCCCAACTTACCAGATCCCTTTGTAATAACACATTATCCTCTATTGTGTTGTTTACTTTACAGAGCTTAGTATCGTCTGCAAAGATCGATATTCTACTGTGTTTCCCTGTGTAAGATCATTAATGAAAATGTTAAAGAGGATAGGGCCCAATACTGACCCTTGTGGTACCCACTAGTAACAGCGATCCAGTCTGAGTATTGTACCGTTAATACTACCCTTTGTTTTCTATCAGTGAGCCAGTTGCTTACCCACTTGCACACATTTTCCCCCAGTCCAAGCATTCTCATTTTATTTACCATCCTTTTATGTGGCACCGTATCAAATGCTTTAGAAAAATCTAGATACATGACATCCACTGCCTCACCCCGATCCAGTCTAGCACTGACTTCCTCATAGAAGCTGATGAGATTAGTCTGACAGGACCGATCCTTCATGAACCCGTGCTGGAATATTAAGGAACATCAGAGTAGATTTGTCAATCACTGATATAGACCTGCCCACAGCTTGACCAGGAAGTGCGAGTCTGAAGCTGGCTGTGGCTCTGTGAAACTGTATGTTGAGAAAACCTCCTTAAAGGGGTTTTGCCAAGAAGTGAAGTTCCTTACCTCTTATCTGCTCAGGAGAGAAGATAAACAAAGCATGAACGGCTGCAGGGGGAGTGAGGGAGGGGGTTGAGCAGAGCCAGGAAGCAGGGACCGTCTCTAATGTTTACTCAAATAATAACATTACAACCAGTGGATTCTCTATACAGCAGACAGCCTCATACACTGCACTTTTCTCCCCAGCCCCTTGCAAGCTCCTTCATGTTCCCTGTCATCAGATAAGAAGTGCAAACACGAAAGTGCGGCCAGATCAGCTCCTGTCAGTGTCCTGGTCGTGTCTAATGTACACGTTCAGGAAACTAAGGGCATCTGATTAAGGCTGTTGCTCTCAGAGGCTTCACTTTTTGTAATCACATATATTTAGAAAAGTGATTAAATACCCATTTTGGAGGATCCCACGTCAACATTACATTGTAACCCCTTTAAGGCCTCTGGCATACTTAGTGGGTAGAGGCGGATAGGTTGCTGACACGCTACAGGCACCAGCTTATGTCCCTCAAGAACACTAGGGTTGGCCGTCTTGTCATCTGATTGCGCAGTCCTTCTTTCCCCCCAATGTTTGCTGCCGGTGGAGAGCGGGGGATACCTCCATTCACATACGATGTTGTGCTGGTGCTGGGTTCGTCATTCTTTTACCTTTAGATTGTTGACTAATCACGGCTGAAACATAGAGATCCAAAAACAGGCACTCGGGGTGTAAACTGTACTTTAAAGGGGTTCTCCGGACTATCCTTGTTTCTGTTTTAGGGCTCACAGTTGTATTATATTAAACTTGGTAATTCATACTTCTTAAAAATTATGTACCTGTCCTGCTGTGCAGAACCAGGCAAAAAGCCCCGTCCTCCCCTCCCTTATGTCCCCTGCAAACGGTGTGACGTTCATTGCCCACATGGCGTCCGTGAACGTTTTGTCATTACTCAGTGGGTGTGCTTTGAAGCCAGGCTTAGCTCAGGAACGCTCCCCTGTAGTAGGCGTGACCTGAGCAGAAAACGATCTGGCTGCATTCACTCTTGTTTGAAAATGAATAGAAGTCATTACATTAGAATAATTACAGGGGAGGGGGAATTGTCTGTTTATCTGTGACTCCAGCTGGCAGAACTTAGTAATGGGAGCAAAGGACAGCAGTTCAGAGCTGGGGGGGTTGTGTACTGCTCTCATGAAAAGGATAACTGCCGCTTTGTACTGTTTACATAGTGACTCATGAGTCCTAATTATCATGACAGCAAGTACAGAGCTGGGAAGAATTTCACACCAGTGTCAGCACAATGTGTAGCAGTGATAACTGTGAAGGGAAGTCCTATATTGCAATGCAGTCTGGGAGTTGTAGGGAAGAGATGCACAAAATGTCGCAGTGATAACTGTGAAGGGAAGTCCTATATTGCAATGCAGTCTGGGAGTTGTAGGGAAGAGAGCACAATGTGTAGCAGTGATAACTGTGAAGGGAAGTCCTATATTGCAGTGCAGTCTGGGAGTTGTAGGGAAGAGAGACACAATGTGTAGCAGTGATAACTGTGAAGGGAAGTCCTATATTGCAATGCATTCTGGGAGTTGTAGGGAAGAGATGCACAAAATGTTGCAGTGATAACTGTGAAGGGAAGTCCCATATTGCAATGCAGTGTGGGAGTTGTAGGGAAGAGAGGCACAATGTGTAGCAGTGATAACTGTGAAGGGAAGTCCTATATTGCAATGCAGTCTGGGAGTTGTAGGGAAGAGAGGCACAATGTGTAGCAGTGATAACTGTGAAGGGAAGTCCTATATTGCAGTGCAGTCTGGGAGTTGTAGGGAAGAGAGACACAATGTGTAGCAGTGATAACTGTGAAGGGAAGTCCTATATTGCAATGCAGTCTGGGAGTTGTAGGGAAGAGAGGCACAATGTGTAGCAGTGATAACTGTGAAGGGAAGTCCTATATTGCAATGCAGTCTGGGAGTTGTAGGGAAGAGAGGCACAATGTGTAGCAGTGATAACTGTGCAGGGAAGTCCTATATTGCAATGCAGTTTGGGAGTTGTAGGGAAGAGATGCTGGAGAACTACTGACACTCCCACAAGCAGGAAGTTTCACTGCAAAAAGTTAATCTTATGTTAGATGAATAAGGAGACAAAATAAAAAAGAAAAAGAGAAACACATGACGGTGGTAGAATATCTGTACTTCAATATAAATGCTTTTTTTTAAAAAATTTTTTCTATGAAATCTTTAAACTGTCCGATAACCCCTTTAAGCCGACCATAGACCTAAGATAATCTTCTAAGCTTGCTTGGTCATATTTTTATTGACTGGGGGAGATGAGTTACCAAAAATCATAATATATCACTGTACTGAAAGGTCAAGCCAGGGTAGGATAAGCCAGCAGGGACTGCCAAGATGGCACTTTACCCGGTGCTCCGGCTAATTTTTAAAGGGTTCCTCCATGTTATGTCATATTGATGGGATATGGGACCTATCTTGAGACTGGGATCCTGAAAGTGTTCATGGAGAGTGAAGAGGAGGTCACGCCTGCGCGGTACTCTCCAATCAGTTGGAACTCCCATTGAAATGGAGAGGGAGTTGCGCATGCGCGGCGCTCTCTCAAATGAACGGAGAGAGGAGTGCTGCGCATGCGCAACCCCCTCTCCATTTTGCATGGTGAATTTCAAGGGCCTGTTCTTAAGAAGAGTAACAGCTTCCAGAGGTGGGACCTGCATCTATCAGACCTTTATGGTCTATATCCTATTGATATGACTCTCTGAGATGGAAACGCCTCTTTGAGTTGCTCGATGTGAAGCTTTTGTAGGTGCGGGCAGACGAGCTGTAGTTCATGTAGGTCACCGCCATGATGCCCATGTACTTCGAGAAGATACCGCACGGCGCGCAGCTCTGCAGTGTCTGGTCCTATTTTAGGTGCAGGGTTGTGCCCAGTGGGTAGAGGTGCGTTCATCATGCTGTTAACCACATTGTACAGCATCTGACTGTTTGGTGGCCATGTTCTGTGTTGGTGGTTTTCCTGCTTCCTTCTTTTGCAAAAAAAACCTCCAAAACCCATTGAGATGCGGCTGTGACTGAGAAGCGCTGAGAATAATTTCCCGCATCTATTTTCAGTTGACTCTTTTATAGCTTTTGGGGGAAATTTATCATTACTAACACTTAGGGCCTTATGTATGAAAACTGCCTAGCAGTAAGACTGTTCTTGTTGATCATAGTAACCAATCAGAGCCCATAGCAACCAATCAGAGCCCATAGCAACCAATCAGAGCCCATAACAACCAACCAGAGCTCATATCAACCAATCAGAACCCATAGCGACCAATCAGAGCTGATATCAACCAATCAGAGCCCATAACAACCAATCAGAGCCCATAGCGACCAATCAGAGCCCATAGCAACCAAGCAGAGCCCATCGAAACCAATCAGAACCCATAGCAACCAATCAGAGCTCATAGTGACCAATCAGAGCCCATAGCCGCCAATCAGAGCTCATAGTGACCAATCAGAGCTCATAGTAACCAATCAGAGCTCATAGTGACCAATCAGAGCCCATAGCACCAATCAGAGCCCATAGCAATCAATCAGATCTCATAGCAACCAATCAGGGCCCATAGCAACCACTCAGAGCCCATAGCAACCAATCAGCACTTGTAGCGACCAATAAGAGCTCATAGCGACCAATCAGAGCCCATAGCAACCAATCAGAGCTCATAGCAACCAATCAGAGCCCATAGCCACCAATCAGAGCCCACAGCCACCAATCAGAGCCCATAGCAACCAATCAGAGCCCATAGCAACCAATCAGATCAGAGCCCATGGCCACCAATCAGAGCCCATAGCAATCAATCAGATCTCATAGACACCAATCAGTTCCCATAGCACTCAATCAGTGCCCATAGCTACCAATCAGAGCCCATAGAGACCAATCAGAGCCCATAGGGACCAATCAGAGCTCATAGCAACCAATCAGAGCTCATAGCGACCAGTCAGATCTCATAACGACCTATCAGGGTCCGTCGCAACCAATCGGAGCTCATTGCAAAAATCAGAACCCATAGCAACCAATCAGCGCTCATAGCAACCAATCAGCGCTCATAGCAACCAATCAGAGCTCATAGCAACCAATCAGAACCCATAGTAACCAATCAGAGCCCATAGCAACCAATTAACCAATCCAGGCTGTGGGTGGTTCTACAGATTTAGGCTCCCACTACCTTTACAGGCTTCAGCAGTGACTGACCTTTCAGCTCTGCTATTCCTAGCTGAGCCTGTTGGAGGGACATCAGCAAGGAAGGGGTTTTAATAGCAGGGCACAAGGCTGCAAAGCTCAAAAGGGTTAAAGTTTGACAGAAACATAAATAAGCTCCAGTGCTGTTGATAAGACACAGCAGAAAGTGAGATCACCATCCCAGCCACTGCAGGAGCAGAGAGAGGGGGTTGGTAACATAGGGAATCTTGTTTACATAAGCAGGAGATAAAACTGCTCTAACTCTGAAATGAAGCAAAATCAGAACAGCGATGTATTTGGTAATAGTCTGTATTTACCTTTTTCTACATGTGTAAAGCTAATGAATGAATTGGAAATATCTCTTTTCGCCTCACTCTGAGAAAGACCCCCCCCTTGAGTATGTCCTTGCTTTTGTGTATTGCTTGCATAAGTCAGCCCCCTTTTGCAGTCCAAAACTGAATCTGCCATATTCAGTAATGTTGGCAATTGGGCGCTACAGTCACCCGCGCCGTGCCCGATCCTTGCTGATCGGCGGCCATTGTCTTGTAGACAATCACTCTGTGGCGTTCCTTATGCATTAAGAGGGCCGCCTTCAAAATTAAAAAAGCAATTATCATAGCGACAGATGGAGAGAAGCGGCGGCGGCGGCGGAGCTCTGTGGATTTTTTTTATTTTTTTTTATTGGATCTTAATTTCTGTTTTTTTCTGCAGCATCTTGGAGCTGATTTTTTTTTTCGGTGAGTAAGAGCTTGTTGACAGTCAGTGTGAAATACTAAGGCTGCGTCCACACGACAGAGGACGAAGTACTCGCAGGATTCTGAATCCTACAACCGCGTCGTCCGACGAGTATTTGAACCATTTTTTACACAATAGGATATTTAACCAGATTCGGTTTTTCCATCAGTTTTTGCACCATAGAGCACTGTTGAGTTTTTTAATATTTTTTATTATACAGGCAGGCCCCGACTTACACCGCTCCGACTTACATCTGTCCTGTAGTTACAAACGGAGATTTATGGGGCGTGCTGGCACTAGTAGTTCCATGTTCCACAGCAGATAGTAGCTGTGGAACGACAAGGTCCAGCATGCCACAGTAGTAGATGAGGTAAAAATGAGGTGAAATCTTCTTAACAGGGGCACAGACAGCAAAACAAATGTAAAAACCCTTCCCTGCACTGTCAAAAACTAAACCTTTTGTGCTGAAGTTACATTTAAATATACCTGTTCTGACTTACATGCAAATTCAACTTAAAGGGGTTGTCTCACTACGAAGATTATAGTTGAAAATGTGGGGACCAAATATCTAAGGATGTACGTCCTTGGTTACTATTGGCAAAGTGCTACGGTTTTAGAGAACGGGCTGGTTTACATGTGCTTAGCAACGGTGTTTGTTTACTGGTAAGCGAAGCATTCTGTCCTGCCCAGGTCGTGCACATGCAAAGGAAAGGCAGTGAAGAGGAGGGGCAGGGATGTGTGTATTGGCAGGCAAGAAGAAGCAGTGAGAGGACATGCAGGGGGGTTGAGTGTATTGGCAGCGACATGCAGGGACAAGAGGCAGTGAAGAGTGGGGGAGGGTGTATTGGCAGCCACAGGGATGTGTGTATAGGCAGCCACAGGGATGGAGGAGAGGCAGTGAAGAGGATACAATACACACAACCCCCCTGCATGTCCTCTCACTGCTTCTCCTCCTTACCTGGCAATACACACATCCCTGCGCCTCCTCTTCACTGCCTTTCCTTTGCATGTGCACGACCTGGGCAGGACAGAATGCTTCCCTGACCAGTAAACAAACACCGTTGCTAAGCACATGTAAACCAGCCCGTTCTCTAAAACCGTAGCACTTTGCCAATAGTAACCAAGGACGTACATCCTTAGATTTTTGTTCCCCACATTTTCAACTAGGATCCTCGTAGTGAGACAACCCCTTTAAGAACAAACCTACAGTCCCTATCCCGTTCGTAACCCGGGGACGGCCTGTATATACCAGCCTATGGATGTAAATGTACATAAAACATTAGTATCTCCCAGTCCCATTCATGTCCATGGGGGTTTTGGACGTGGAATACGACAGCGTCACGTTTTCTACCGCAGGTGGTTAGAAACGGGTATAGAGGATCCTCTGGGCCACCACGTAGCGTAGATGGTCATACTCGCGGTGGTAACCGAAGGGCGGGATAGGACAAGGGACAGTGGTAGCGGTGACAGGTCACAGCAGAGATAGCCATAGGCTATGTTCACACGGCTTAAATTGGGACGTATTTCACCTCGTATTTCGCGCCGTACTCTACCCAATACGGGGCAATATACGTCCCAGTCATTACGGTAATCCACAGTTCTCATAGAGAACTATGGACTACGTCTCCTCTCCCCGCTCGGACAATACGGCGAGCGGGGAGAGAATTGGAAAGGGAATTATTCACAGCGATTAGGGCGTGTGAATAATGAACGTCTATGGGGCCAGCGAGCTGACGCCCCCGACCACACGGTGTAAGTGCGGGCGAAATACGTTCCCGCAGTTATGCAGTGTGAACCCCGCCTTAGGCAGGTAGCAGAGTCCTAGGCAGGTAACGGACTTGGTACAGCAGCAGATAACAGCAGGCAGTAGCAGAGTAGCACAACGTCAAGAACAGCAGGGAACAGGTTGGATAGCGCAGGGTTAACGCAGGTACATAGGGGACTCAAGGGTTAAGGCGCCAAGATCGCAGGGGTCAGGCTAGGATGAACACCAAGGAACTGACCAGGAGAAAGGCCAGGAAGTTCTTTATATACAAATAGGGTCACAGAATCTCGGTGGTCGGCGACAACTGGTCCCGACGTTTCCTTCATTAGGCAAGTGAAACGCAGAACAAGACAAACACAAAGGAATAGTCATAGGTCAAACCAGAGAAAACAAAAATGGCAGGTAGCAGCAGAGCCATCTTAACAGCATTATGGGCCCCTGGGCACAGCACTACAGTGGGCCCTTTCCAAATACATAACATCACACTAGGCCATGCCTCTAGCCAACCCCAAGCACATCCATATTATCACGCCAATTATGTCTGGGTACCGCCAGCCGGCAAGACTAATTGGCAGAGCAGGGAGCCTTTGGCTCCCTTCTCCCCCATGGTTTTTAACTTTTTGCACATCCTAAAATCACACAAACAGTTAAATAAGCAAAGCCAACCAAGGGATCCAGGGTATGATTCTTGTGTTCCTGGGACATACATAGACCACCTGGGGCCCCCCAGACTTGTGGGGCCCCTGGGCAACTGCCTAGTGTGCCCAATGGAAAAGATGTCCCTGGGTAGCAGCGCAGGTCAAGAAGACAGGCAAAGAGGTCAGCAGACCAAGCAATATAATCCAATATGAAACACCAGCTCAAGCTACAAGAGACTATCACAAGCTGTGTCCAAGGGCACAAGTGGTCTTCTTAGGGGAGGGGAGTCCTGTTTGAGGGCGAGATTGGACCGACTCGCCTACATCCAGACCACACAGACTGTCAGGGAGATGAGTGGTGAAGGCGACTGTCAATCACTACTCAGTGTAAACTATCTGCAGCGCAGCAGTGGGGCTAGCAGAACTAACCAGATGGGTGTGGTGGAGAACCTGTCAATCACCACTCGTCTTAAACTATCTGCAGCGCAGCAGTGGGGCAGCAGAACAACCAGACGGGTGTGGGTGGAGAACCTGTCAATCTCCTCTCAGTGTAAACTATCTGCAGCGCAGCAGTGGGGCTAGCAGAACTAACCAGATGGGTGTGTTGGAGAACCTGTCAATCACCACTCAGTCTAAACTATCTGCAGCGCAGCTCTAGGGCTAGCAGAGGCAACCAGACGGGTTTGGTGGAGAACCTGTCAATCACCACTCAGTGTAAACTATCTGCAGCGCAGCAGTGGGGCTAGCAGAGGCAACCAGACGGGTTTGGTGGAGAACCTGTCAATCACCACTCAGTCTAAACTATCTGCAGCGCAGCTCTAGGGCTAGCAGAACTAACCAGACGGGTGTGGTGGAGAATTTACATCTGGACCACACAGAACACAGAGTGGCAGGCAAGGGTTATGAGTGGCGAAGGCAACTATCTATCACCTCTCAGTGTAAACTATCTGCAGCGCAGCAGTGGGGCTAGCAGAGGTAACCAGATGGGTGTGGTGGAGAACCTGTCAATCACCACTCAGTCTAAACTATCTGCAGCGCAGCAGTGGGGCTAGCAGAACTAACCAGATGGGTGTGGTGGAGAACCTGTCAATCACCACTCGTGTATTTCTATCTAGCGGCAGCAGTGGGCTAGCAGAACTAACCAGATGGGTGTGGTGGGAAAACCCGTCAATCACCCCTCGTCTAAACTATCTGCAGCGCAAAACAGTGGGGCTAGCAGAACTTAACCGATGGGTGTGGTGGAGAACCTGTCTAATCACCACTCCCGTCTAAACTTTCTGCAGCGCAGCAGGGGGCTACAGAGTTAACCAGATGGGTGTGGTGGAGAACCTGTCAATCACCACTCAGTCTAAACTATCTGCAGCGCAGCAGTGGGGCTAGCAGAGGCAACCAGATGGGTGTGTTGGAGAACCTGTCAATCACCAGACGGTCAGTACTAGAATCAGACAGAGTTCAGACTGGTACAAAGTAAACATCCAATTCGGGCACAGAATCATGGCCGTACTTTAGCCGAGGGCTGTGCTGAGGCCTGAACAGGCACGGTCATTACACATGCCTCTTGGGAAGAAGTCAGTCTGCAGGGAGGGGAAGGAGATGAGCTGTGACCATCATTTATTGTACAGGGCAGCACAGTGACTAAGTGGTTAGCAGAGGGCAGCACGGTGGCTCAGTGGTTAGCGTAGAGCAGCACGGTGGCTCAGTGGTTAGCACAGGGCAGCACGGTGACTAAGTGGTTAGCACAGGGCAGCACGGTGGCTCAGTGGTGAGCACAGGGCAGCACCGTGGCTCAGTGGTTAGCACAGGGCAGCACGGTGGCTCAGTGGTTAGCACAGTGCAGCACAATGGCTCAGTGGTAAGCACAGGGCAGCACGGTGCCTCAGTGGTTAGCACAGGTGCAGCATGGAGACTCATGGTTAGCACAGTGTAGCATGGAGGCTCAGAGGTTAGCACGTGCAGGAAGTTGGTCCGTGGTTAGCACAGTGCAGCACTGATGGCTCAGAGATTAGCACAGTGCACACACAGTGGCTCAGTGGTTAGTACAGTGGCAGCACGGTTGGTCTCCGTGGTTCGCACAGTGCAACACGGTGGCTTTAGAGGTAGTTCTAGCACAAATGCAGCACGCGTGGCTCAGTGGTTAGCACAAGTGCAACCACACGTGGCGCAGAGGTATAGCAATATTTGCAAGGCACGGTTGGCTCATGGTTAGCACATTGCAATACTGTTATGATCAGTGGTTAACAATTGCAGCACGGTGTGCCTCAGTCGGCTATACAGTGCATACGGAGGCTCAGTGTCTATTACAGTGCGCACGTTAGCTCAACGTGGCTATACACTGCAGCACGGTGGCTCACAGTGGTTTAGCAACAGTTCAGCACGGTGGGCTCAGCAGCTCGTACAGTGCAGCAAACGGTAGCTCAGCGCTTAGTACAGTGCATGCACGGTAGCTCAGTGGCTAGTTACAGTGCAGCACGGTTTGGCTCAGTGTCTCGTACAGTACAGCACGGTAGCTCAGTGTTTAGTACAGTGCACACGGTGCTCAATGGCTATACAGTGCAGCACTGTAGCTCACGTTAGTACAGTGCAGCACGGTATCTCCAGCGTTAGTACATGCAGCACGGTTGGCTCAGTGGCTAGTACAGTGCAGCACGGTAGCTCAGTGTATAGTACAAGTGCAGCACGGTAGCTCAGGCGGTTTAGTTTTAGTGCAGCACGTTAGCTCAGCTGTTAGTACATTCACACGGATGAGGCACCAGCGTTAGTACAGGTGTAGACGGTGGCCTCAGTGGCTAGTACAGTGCAGCACGGTTCTCAGATGTATGTACAGTGCAGCCACAGTGTAGCTCAGTGGATAGTAACATACAGTGCAGCCATGGTGGCTCATTGATAGCACGAAGCAGCACGGTAGCTCAGGCGGTTAGCACAGTGCAGCACGGTAAGCTCAGTGGCTATAACAGTGCCAGCACATAAGCTCAGGCGTTAGCGTACAGTGCAGCACGGTAGCTCAGTGGCTAGTACACTGCAGCACCGTAGCACCAAGTGGTTAGTACAGTGCAGCACGGTTGCTCAGTTGCTATTACAGTGCAGCACAGTAGCATCAGCCGTTATACATAGCAGCATGGTCGGCTCAGTGGCTGATACAGTCTGCACGGCGGGCTCAGGTTGTCTAGTACAGTGCAGCACGGTGCTCAGTGGTTATTACAGTGCAGCAACAGTAGCATCACAGCGGCATTCTAGTACAGTGCAGCACGGTGGCTCCGTGTTAGTACAGTGCAGCACAGTAGCTCAGTGCTAGAACAGTGCAGCACGGTGGCTCACTGGTAAAGTAACAATGCAGCACGGTAGCTCAGTGCTTAGTACAGTGCAGCATGTGGCTCAGTGGGTAAGTACAGTGCAGCATGTGTTGGCTCAGCGGTTTAGTATATGCAGCACGTACTCAGCGGTTAGCACAGTGCAGCACGGTCAACCACTCAGTCGGTTGTACAGTGCAGCACGGTGGCTCACCGGTTAGAATACAGTGTACACGGTGGCTCAGTGGCTAGTACAGTGCAGCACGGTTGCTCAGTTGTTAGTATAGTGCAGCACGGTATCTTAGTGTTAGTACAGAGCAGCATGGTTGGCTCAGAAGCGGTTAGTTATAGAGCAGCACGGTAGCCTCCAGCGGTTAGCACAGTTGCAGCACGGATAGCTCACGGTTAGTACAGTGCTGCCACGGATGGCTCAGTGGCTAGCACAGTGCTGCACGGTGGCTCAGTGTTAGTACAGTGCATGGTAGGCTCCACGTGGTTAGCACAGTTGCAAGGTGGCTCAGTGGTTAGCACAGTGCAGCACGGTGGCTTCAGTGGTTAGCACAGTGCAGCACGGATGCTCAGTGGTGTAGCACAGTGCAGCACGGTAGCTCAGTGGTTAGTACATTGCAGACACGGGGGGGCTCAGAGGTAGTACAGTGCAGCACGGTAGGCTCAGTGGTTTATAACAGAGAGCAACGCACGGTGGCTCTGGCTAGTACATGCAGCACGGTGGCTCCAGTAGGAGTTTATTACAAGTGCAGCACGGTGTGCTCAGATGAGTTAGCACAGTGCAGCACGGTGGCTCAGTGGTTAAGCACAGTGCAGCACAGAGCTGGCTCAGTGGGTAGCACAGTACAGCACAGTGGCTCCTGGTTAGCACAGTGCAGCACGTGGCTCAGTGGTAGCACATTGCAAGCCACGGTGGCTCAGTGTTAGCACAGAGCAGCACGGTGGCTCAGTCTGTTAGCACAGTGCAGCACGGAGGCTCAGTGGGCTAGTACAAGTGGCAGCACGGTGCTCAGTTGTTAGCATAGTGTAGCACGGCTGGCTCATGGTTAGCCGCAGCGTAGCACGTGGCTGAGTGGTTAGCACAGTGCAAGCACGGTGGCTCATTGGGTTAGCACAGTGCAGCACGGTGGCTCAGGTGGTTAGCACAGTGCAGCACAGTGGCGCAGTGGTTTGCACTGTAACCTTGCAGTGCTGCGGTCCTGGTTTCAAATCCCAGCAAAAACAAAATCTACATGTTTGATGTTCTCCCTTTGTTTAGCCAACAGTTTCCTCCTTTTACTCCTAATTTCCACACATAAGGTGAAAGGGAGATTAGATTTTTGAGCCCAATGGCCAATTTTAATCTCTGACAGCCTGTTGGTAAATTATTGCGCAATGAAAAATTGAAGAAGTCATCTTGTAGCTCTCAGCACTAAGGTGCTGGTGAAGTGATATATGCATCGACTATGGGGCAGCTGTGTGTCATGTAGATAACATTAGTGAGCACTGAACAAGCTGTGACAGTGACACATCCATAGGGATTGCTGTCTGGGCCTCACCTCATTGCATCGTGTCTAGTGTTATTGAAGTAGGTTTGTAGAGTGCTGCTTAGATGTCTCCCTCCCCAGTCTATGTTATGCATTATAGGAGCACAGTTTATCAGGGACACATTTATCGACACAAGAGACCAGTTTTGTTTTTTTAATAAAAATAGCTTTTATTGCATCACAATGGTTCACATGTTAATAACAGACAAAGACATCTAAATAAATAACGTCCCATCCTCATTCATCAGGGGGTCTGGGGTGGAGGCATTTGTCGTTACAACTTACCCCAGTCAGCTTTATACAAATATTTTCAGGTCTTTTTTTATGTTTTATTAAAGAAAGAGTCATTTATTCAAAACACACATTTCTTGGTGGAATATGAATATCTGAATCATCTCCTAGAAATGCTAATACCGGTAAAAAAAAAAAAATAGGGATTATTTAGAGTTAAAGGGGTTTTGCCACGATGTAATGTTGACGTGGGATCCTCCAAAATGGGTATTTAATCACTTTTCTAAATACATGTGATTACAAAAAGTGAAGCCTGTGAGAGCTACAGCCTTGCTCAGTCCCCCTTAGTTACCTGAAAGCTTGCATTAGACAGGACCAGGACACTGACAAGAGATAATCTTTCTGAGCTTGCGTGTTTGCACTTCTTATCTGATGACAGGGAACATGAAGGAGCTTGCAGGGAGCTGGGGAGAAAGTGCAGTGCATGAGGCTGTCTGCTGTATAGAGAATCCACTGGTTGTAATGTAATTGTTTGAGTAAACATTGCAGACGCTCCCTGCTTCCTCCCTCTCACCCCTGCAGCCGTTCATGACTCAGCATGCTTTGTTTATATTCTCTACTGAGCAGATAAGGGGTAAGGAACTCACTTTGTGGCAAAACCCCTTTAAGGCACATTGTACATAGATACATAGAAAAGCAAAGCAACAAATGAAAACGTGATCCTACCCATAACTGCATGGGACTAAAACTTCTGCTGATCCACAGAAAACAAGAGGACATTTCTCGGTTTGATTCCTATGGAGCGACAATAGGTTTTTCCCTGCAGTTATCAAGAGATACAGGATGCATGTTGTACATATTGAAAAGCTGAATTAAATCGTGCTTGAATCTTGTTGCTCAGTAGCAAAGGCAGCGATATCCAGGAGCCGCGAATTCCACTGAGGTAAGCTGGTTTTCCAGAGATAGATTTGTGTAAGATACATGAACATACTGTGTAACACAGGCAGGGCTGGGACAAGGCATTTTGGTGCCCTAGGCAAGTACAGCCAATGGCGCCCCCCCCCCCCTCGGTCCCCCAAAAATTGCCCCACCCCATTCCTCTCGCCCCTGCACCAGGCCCTCTCCTACAAAACCAAGAACCAAAACTATTACTACTAAAGGAACAAATAATCCTGCCAGACCCTGACCAAACGCGACCCCCACATGTGACCATTAGCTGTACACAGGCTCTGATTACATATACCACCGCCATACAGGGACCATATAGTGATAGATACTAGTTGTATGTAGGCTCTGCAGACATATAAGTGATTACACTGCAGTTACATTTAGTGACTCACCGGAGACATCATTTCTGAACAGCGTCGTTCACTTTCCCTTTTCTTCTCCATCCGGTTCACACCTTCATGCTGAGTTCTCCCAGCCAATACTTGTCCCTGAGGATTTGGACACAAATATCCTCACATTTCCAGTAACTCCTTAATTATAGGTATATAAGTCCCCTCAGATAGGAAGCTATATAGGGCCCTGCAGTTAGACAGATCTATATGTCCCCTCCATTAGGCAGGTGTATATATAGGTCCCCATCAGTTAGGCAGGTATATAGATATAGACGAATGCGTTGTTAGGGATTTAATTGATTTATGTTTATAGAAGGTTTTAGCTCTTTATGTGATAATGTTTTACACTTAATAAAAATGATTTTTTTAATCACACTCCATGCCGCACGGCGCTGAGAGACGAGATTTCATTACCCCGATCTCTCCATTGACTACAATGGGACAAGTAGCTTGCGCTCTGATTGGCCGAGATAGCCAAGCCCCTGCTAGTTCAACCAATCAGCTCTTTTCTGCATTTTTACTGTATTTTGAACTGTCCCGCCTTTGATTTTGATTGGTCAATACTTCTCCATAGGATATAATGGGTCCCTGTCGCTCTTATTCTGATTGGCTGGTTTCTGCCGACCAATGAGAAGCACTTACAGAATTTGAATTACTGTATTTCCCGGCAATTTCCAAGATCCTAATTCCTGATGTTGCGCCGTTCTAGATTTTTGGAAAGTGATTTTTTTTTTTTTTTAAGGTTTGAGCTCTGAAAATGTTTTACACCTAATAAAGGCGATTTTTTGGAATCATACTCCTGCTGCACGGAGCTGAGATTTCTGTTGCGATCTTCTATATGTTTCCTTGCATGTTCCGTTCTCGCTTCACTTCGCCTCCGCCGGATCATTTTGACCAGAATCAACCAGGTCTGCCTGTTGGAGCTGCCGAGCGCCGCACTTTGCCGACTCGCGATTGTACATGCCTCGGAGTATATGAGCGCGCCGCGTCCCGCCCCGTAACGCCCACACTGCGCCCATTACACGCGCCTTCATGCGGGGCGCAGCCGAAAGTGGCGAACGCTGCGCCTAACATCGCATCCCTGCGTCCGACAGGGGATCCGGGCCGGTGAGGCGCAGGTTACGCCAGAAAACAGGCGTAAAGCCCGTTCATACATGTCGCCCTTAGGGTATGTTCACATGGGGTAATTTCAGCACGCATTTTGAGTCGTATTTGCGCTCTAATACGAGTGAGATGCGCGGCGAAATTACGGTAATCAACAGCTCTCATAGAGAACTATGAATTACACCTCCTCTCCCCGCTCGCACTATACGCCGCGCGGGGAGATAAGTGACATGTGAATTACCAGCGCTGTATACGCGTCGCGAGTAATGAATGTCAATGGGGCCGGCGGGCTGCCCCCCCCTCCCCGCCGTTGTCAGCGCGCCTCCCAAACACCCGGCGTAATTGCAGGGCGTACTGTGTGCACCGCAATTATGCCACGTGAACACAGCCTTACTGTAAAACACACCTTTCCATAAACCAACAATACAGGCAAAAATAGGAAACTTTGTGATATATCTTACTAGAGAAAAATGCCTCCTATTCTCCGCTCTCCTGCTGTCCTCTATATTTACTCAGGTATTTATCTGTTATAAAATCTTGTTTTGCGGAGGACAGCACATTTCTGCTTCACTAAAAGCTCACTCTACAGCTGCACTTAGAAGTCTATGGAGAGGAGAAGGAGAGACAGATGGGTTTTGGCTGGAAAGGGAGTGTTTATCTCCTCTCTTCTCAGAGCTGGACTCACAGACCCTTGCAGCTGTCTAATCGCATTTCATGATACTGCTTGTCTCCTACTTTAACTTGCTTCCTCTTCCTGCCTCATAGACTTCTGTGGGCAGCTATAAGTGAAGAAGGAACTTTATTTCCCCTGCAAGACGATTCTGTTAAGTGATTTATGAGTGTAAACATATACGGAAGCAGAAGAGGGGATAAAGGGAGGCTGCTAAAAGAAGGCAGTGTTCATCTCTGTTAAGATATATTACACAGTTTCTTATTTTTGCTTGTACTTCTGGTTTATAGAATTTTTTTTATACTTGGAGGCACGCATCAATATTTCCATTTATAAAAACAATGTATCACTATATTTATTATTATTTATATTATCTATAATTATTAGGACCAGATACTGATACAGATTTTTATTCCTATTTTCTGATCATTTTTTTTTTTTTTTGCATTTGGTTATGGCGTATGTCATGTTGCCTGAGGTGCTTTTCACAGCTTTATAGCAGCCACTTAGGTCACAGGAGACAGTCTCAAAGTGTTCACTGATTTTGGTGGGAGAGTTTTCTAGGCATACTCCGTGACCAGAGACAGGGGAACTGTGACCATAACCTACTGTGAATGGTGGGAACCTGTTACTTTTCATTGTAATTTTGACTGCCATGATGAGAAAATTATAGGCAAGTAATCTCTACAGAACAGAAAGTATCAGAGCATCATTAGACTTAGAAAGAACACTGAAAACTACAAGCTTCTTTAAACTAAAAATAAGGAAAACAAAAGTTAAAAGAATAAAAAACCCAAAGCTTTGATTCAAACATTAGGTTTCTGATGATACCTTCCCTTTAAGCAGCATTTACTACATATGATCAGATATAAGCTTTCCTCCAGGGTCAATGGTAAAGCTTCAGTGATCTAGCATTACATCATCTGTACCGGTAATGACTCAGTAGAGAACATTTGTCTTGACGTTATCTTATCAGACCTTATCTGTAATTACCTGCAACACCCCCGCTCTATTCTTTTTATTTTTATCTGTACATACAAGGCACCTGGATCTCCAGGCTTCAGGGTCAGTTTATTCAGCTGATTCTTGGTGAAGAATAATCACCAGCCTGTGAGCTCCCCAGGTGTCCAAACACCTAGCGGGCATCATCTCTGTGTTGCCACCTTAAAAGAAACTTAAAGGGAATATGTCATCAAAAAATGACTTATTGTTTAACTCACGTTTTTATGTTAAACACATTTTTTAGGAATTTTTGGTTATATTTTTTTTAATTTTCCAGATCACTTTCAATATTTTTTTAATAATTCTTAAGTCCTGCAGTTTTCACTTTGGCCACTAACCCTAATAACAGTCTGACACTTCCTGTTCTGTACAGATAGATTCTCAGCAGTGTGCTCATTATCAGCACAAAGAGGGTCAAACTGAAAGGAGACACATTGTGTACAGATAAACACAGATCCACCAGTCACTAGAGGAGATGTCACAGCTCCCCCTCTCCCCTCCCTGCACAGTGAAAACTCTCCTATACAAGTCTATGAGACAGAATCAGTCTTAAGAATCCTATATGCATGAAGCTGCTGTAAAGCATCTCTCTGACTGCTGTTAAAGCAGTGCAAGCAAGAATGTCTTCCCCACAGTCAAATATAGAGAAATCTACAATCAGGAAATAAAAACGACTGAGAGGAAAAGAAGATGAATCAGGGGCTTGATTTAATAAGTAAAAAAAAATGGCGACAGAGTCCCTTTAAATTGGCAATATATATGACTTGTGCAAGATGGCACGGCTCTTTCAGGGATTCCACTATAGCATTATAAGGGCATGTCCCCACGGCACGGGTTTTCAGCCGGTTTTTCAGCCGGTTTGCGGTTTTTCAGACCGCCTGAAAAACCGGCCGAAAATGAGCACAATTATGTTCTATGGAAACCCATGCAGCAGTTCCCACTGTCCCCACTGCACGGGGACTGTCCCCACTGCGCCCGACTGTTTTGACGCCGGCGGACCGGCGACAAAACATTGAACATGCACACTCTCCCGTCCGGGGTCCGGACGGAAGCTGTGCGTCTCAATGGGAGGGGGGAGGGCTGTTCTCCGCTCATCGTGGAGAAAAGCCGCCCCCCCCCCCCCCCTCGGCGGCCGTGGGACGGGCGCAAAACAGGACAAATACCGGCCGGCAAACCGGACGGTATTTGTCCTATGCTGTGTGGACGCGGCCTGACAATATTAGATAAATGTAGCAATGTTGAAACCTTGTTGGTGAAGTTATAAATGGAAGTAAATGTAAACTATGGACACCCCAATATTACGAGGGTATAAACGACATGTCGAAAAATTTGGGGGGCCGCGGCGTTTTTTAATACATTTAAATTTAGTGTAACGTTATCCCCTCAAAAAAACTGTAGTCAGATATAACTTGAATATAAAACTTATATGCGGCCTAAAAAGGTCGCATTACGCAAATGCACCGGGTTGTGAAGTATCATTGGTAAGTGTATGTATTTGCGCCTATCAGGAGCATATGCGTAACTAAAGGCACACGACGTATTTGTAGTGTACTGTAAAAGCGCTATCAAGGCGCATTGCGTAACGTAGGCACATAGCGTATCATTGGTAGTGTATTAATGCGCCTATCGATGTGCATTGCGTAACGGAGGCACAAAACATATCAGTGCTAGTGTATGCGTTACGAAGGCGCATAGCGTATCATTGCCACTATATGTAATGCACCTTCGTAGGCACATTACAATGTGTCATGCCTAGTTTTGGTGTATGACAGTTCATTTAAATTGAGAATAGGGCGTCAAAAGTGATTTTGCCGCAAAATAGCCCAAATAAAGGGGGCGCTTGCGTACTGGGACATGTCGCCCATAGAGTCAGCTGCCACCGTGATGATAATGGGAGAACTTCATTACCCAGATCTTGATTAAAGGAATTGTCCTGCCTTAACTGGTTGTTAAAAATTCTTTGCAGGCAGAATTCTGCAGCTATTACTTGACATATGAACCCAGCCTAATGGGTAAAATCAGATCTACAGGTGCAGAAAGTACATGCTGCTGGATTCAGAACTAGTAGTAAATGATTCTTACTATGAGTGGTCCCCAGTTATAAGTGGTGACCCCAAGATTTATTAGGCTATGTTCACACGGCTTAAAATGGGATGTATTTTAGCCCATAATTTGCACCGCACTGCGCGAAATACGGGGCGAGATACGTCCCATTCATTACGGTAATCCACAGTTCTCATAGAGAACTATGTTTCCGTCTCCTCTCCCTGCTCGGCGAATACACCGCGGGGGGAGAGAAGTGACAGGTCAATTACTAGCGGCGTATACGCGCTGCTGGTAATGATCGTCTATGGGCCGGCGAGGTGCCGGCCCCCCTACTCCGTCCACACGGCGTAATTAAGCCCCGCAAATAAGCCGTGTGAACATAGCCTTATAGGGCTGACACCAAGCTATGTAGTATGGAGCAATCTATGGAAGCAGGCTTGGATCAACTAAGCGTTTGGGCATCCATTTAGCAGATGAAAATGAGTGTGGATAAATGTGCGGTTCTGCATCTAAGTACTAATAATCTGTATGTAACAAACATTGTCGGGGACAACTGGGAGACTCACTTGATCTGAATGTATGTTATTGCCCAAAAGTACAACATCAGTCATCTGCTTCCAAAGCCAGCAGGATAGTCACATATTGAAAGAGGCCTGTCCCCGCAGTATAGAGACGTTATATTACTTATTTACAAAGCATTTCTGCAGCCTCATCTGGAATATGCAGCTCGGTTCTGGGCAACGGTTCGCAGGAATCGTGCCCTGGAGCTGGAAAAACATATAAGTAATAGCAGCAACGAAACTAATAAGAGATAGAGAACGTATTTACAGTTAGTAAAGATTTAAAGAATCATATGTACTTAGTCTTGAGAAGAGACATCTAAAGAGAGACACGCTTAAAGGGAATGTGTCATCAATAAATGACTTATTGTTTAACTCACATTTTTATGTTAATAGGAATTTTTTTTATTTTTTTTATTTTCCATATCACTTTCAGTATTTTTTTTTTTAATAATTCTTAAGTCCTGAAGTTTTCACTTTGGCCACTAGGCCTAATAACAGTCTGATACTTCCTGTCCTGTAGAGAAAGATTCTCAGTCGTCTGCTCATTATCAGCAAAAAGAGGGTCAAACTGAAAGGAGACACCATTTTGTACAGATAACACAGAATCCACCAGTCACAAAAGGAGATAGTCACAGCTCCCCCTCTCCTCCTCCCTTCACAGTGAAAACTCTCCTATACAAGTCTATGGGACAGAATCAGTCTTAAGAATCCTATGGGCATGAAGCTGCTGTAAAGTATCTCTCTGACGGCTGTTAAAGCAGTGCAAGCAAGAATGTCTTCCCCACAAGCGGATAGAGACGGCCGAATAGAGAAATCTACAATCAGGGAAATAAAAACGGCTGAGAGGAAAAGAATATGGATCAGGGGCTTGATTTAATAAGTAAAAAAAAAAAATTGGTGACAGATTCCCTTTAAAAGGGTTTTCCAAGACTTTTTAAAAACCTCAATCCCACTGTGCTAAAATGGAGCGCTACCCCATACGTATGTCTCCCATCAATACTGTTCCAGCGCTGCCAGAGCTCCTGCTTTTCCTTTTGGTCCCACCGATAATGCCCAATTTAAATGGAATGGGAGCGCAACCAATTTTGGGGCTCTAAAAATTTCACATGACCCTTTACACATGACCCGGGTCAGTTTTGGGCTGCTGCATCAGTACCAAGAACAGAGACTCAGGAAGGACCGGGGGGGGGTTACGGACCCGGGTGATGAGGGGAAAAAGTCGGGTTTTAAATTTTCCTCTTTTAGCCAGGCAAAGGGGTACCGGAAAGCTACCCGGGGCCAGACATGGGACACTTGTTCTGTCTGGTTAAAAAAAGGATGACAATACCTTGAAGGGGTTGTCTCACACATCGTTCCCTCACCCGGGCCTGTTTTCTAGGTTTCATTTTGAATTCAGGGGGGTTTTACTGGTTTCCCACTAGGCTGCATAGAAGACGGGTCTGTAGCTAAAGCAACCAACGCTGGCACCGACAGGAGAGATCAAACAGGTCTACTATAGCAACCCCGGGCCCCGATCGGGAAAGGACAAAAGGGTTGTGCAAGCAACCAGGCTGACAGCCACGGGAAGTTGAACGGCCTGAGTTATACAACCATGCGGACCTATCGGGAGAGATCAAACAGGTCTGTACTTACAACCACGCTGGACCGTATCAGGAGAGATCAAAACAGGTCTGTAGCTAAGAAAACCATGCTGACAGCCTATCAGGACGATAAACAGGCCTGTTTTAAAAAACCAGTGCTGGTAGCCATCGGGAAAATAAAAACGGGTCTGAAATAGTGACCTAGGAGCTGATGCACCCCATACAAGAGGGGAATCAGAATAGTAGGACACGGTAAGGGGACAAAAACTGAAAAGTGTTTTTTTTTTTGAAAAGATCTTTAAACAAAAAAAAAGCAGCAATCCCTGAAGGGAGAAAACCCCCTTTAAGTCCAAAAACTTTAGTATATAATTTTTGTACCGGTTACATAAAAGTGTGAAGGGAAGAAACAGGCGATACCTTTTGAGGCAAAGAGTTATTTGATGGTAGCTTTCGAAGAACTAGCTCCCTTTTTCAGACAGATGAAAAAACAAAAAAATTAAAAAATTTTCACAAAAGGGGTGGGGGCGCTGTCTTATGAACCCTCTGACTATACCAGGAAGCAAACGGGCAGCTTTCCAACCCTCCCATTACCCAAATTTAAACAGTGATCCAAGAGGACTTTAAAAAAAACAGCTAAAAGAATTTGATCAAAATTCCAACTCAGGTCCGGGGGCAGGAGGGGGGCTCTCCAGCAGATCCCAGGCCGGGTGCTTCTAATGCTCCCAAGACCCACAAAAAGGAAACCCCGGGAGGCCTACTTTTTGGGTATTGGGACTCTGACAAGAAATCTCAAAGGGGTGGAAAACTCCTAAACCCCGGTCAGGATCTCCAACACCCCCCCCACCCCCCCAACCTCAATGCCCTCGGCCACTTCCGAGGCACCATTTTGGAAACCATGGATGTAAAATCTTGTATCAAACTTTCCCACAAGGGGGGGGTTTTTGCAGCATGTGGACACACCTGGAAACAAACCCCACAACCCAAACCAAACCACCTCATAAGTTCATACTCAGCACAACTTTTTTAAAAAATTTGGAGAGGCCCTATTCACCGGAAGGAACTTCCCAAAGGGGGTCCAGATGTGCGCCCCAGTATCAAACCCTTTATGGTGAACGGAAAGGGAGGTACTATCCACATGCACCACCAAACCCATGATTTCCTCCGTTACATCTGATATCATTGTCATCTGGACTGCGGCGGGAGGCCCTAATTCAAAATTTCCACAATGACTTCAAAAACTTCCACCCCACCCCTCAAAACCCCAAACTTTCCTATTCAGAGAGCAAAAACCACTTTCCTGGGTACACAATACCACAAAGAACAACCCCCGGGAAATACTCAGTGTACCACAAACCCCAGACAAAACGGCCTACCTCGAATGACAGCTCCCCCCCCCAAGCACACAAAAAAGTCCATTATACAGCCAGGCATGGTACAATCCATTAAACACCAGGCTATACGGTTTCAATCCCTTATATACGCCCGGCTATCGATACAATCCATTAATACACCAGGGTTTCATACAATCCAATTTTAACACCAGGGATACGATACAATATTTTTAAGCCAGGGTAACGGTACAAATCCCTTATATACAGCCAGGGATACGGTACAATGTATTGCTCCAACAAACAACCTGGCAAACCCCTCCGATCTGAGGGCAAAATTTTTTCCAATTGGGATAAACCAAAAGTGATGACAACCAAACACAAAGCGGCCCCCCTCAACAAACAGTCTGCCCGTACAAAAAAGAAAACCCGAAGGGAAAAACAGTGCCCCCAAATTTTTCACCTACAAACTCCCCACTGGAGATCCACGAAAAATTGCCAAGGAACTTTAACCTTTGGGGTACAAGGGGGCAACAACTCAAAGACATATTCCATCCCCCCCTCCTCTCCTTTCGGCAACCACCAAACCTGGGCCCTATTATTTTTCCAGCGCCCCCGAAGGCCCCAAATGAAAATGGGGCCCCCCCCTGCCTGCAGAACAGGTGCAAGACCTGCAGGGACATCCCACTGCTGACAGTGTACCTGTCCCACAGTCCCCCGCAGCGCACAAATTGGGGGGCATTTTTCCCGAGGCTGCAATGTGGGTATTTTATTATGTTGCGCAATTTTCCCGACCCCCAGGGTTTTGTGGGGGAAACAGGGGAAAACTCAGCCCGCGCATAACTCCCCCGATTCAATATTAATAACAGTGAACTGATCTTCCGTGGGACAACACCTCCAAAAAGGACCCCTGATTGAAAACTGAAGATGTGGTTTTAATGGGGGAAATTTAAGACGCAAGGGAGAGAAAGGAGGGGAATTTTAAATTAATCAAAAATTTCGACTCTCAAAAGGGGGGAAATATCCATGCTGTTTTTATGTCAAACTATATGTGAACGTGATGGGCCCCCAATTTACACGTGTGGCTGTGAGATAGACGGCGATTTCTGACCCCCTTGTCAGCCTCACAAGTTTCCAAAGTTAATTGTTTGACCGTTAAAAACTTGTTTGTTATATTGCATTTTGTTATGTTTAAAAATTAAGACCCTTTGAAGGTCCCCTGTCTTGTGTGTAAAAAAACCTGGAATTTTTAATTTCTTGTATATCTCATTCGAAGAAGGGGGCTAGTTCCTCGAAAGCCACCATCAAATTACTCTTAGCCTCTAAAGGTATCGCCTGATTTCTTCCTCTCACTAAAAAATCATTGTCAGATTTGAACTAGGAATGAGGTGGGTAGAGGTGATTTGGATAGACCCCTACACTGGATATTTCCCCATCCCATCTGAGGAATCAAAAAAAAACATGCATCTTCACATTGCCTCACCTCCCCCAAACTTTTTGGCTATTTTTACCGGCTTTTTTTGGGGGTAATTACAGCCCGCAATTACGCCCTGGGGGCGGGGGGGCGGGGGCCGGCAATCAGCCGGCCCTAAACTATCATTAAATAGCGGGGCGTTACCCCGTCACTTTCTCCCCCCCGCGGCGGGTTCCCGAGCGGGAGAGAAACGGAATCCTATTTTTCTATGGGATCTGTGGATTACCGTAATGATGGGGGGTATTTCCCGCCGTAAATTCGCGCATACGGACTGAATTTCTCCCATTTTAAAACCCCGGGAACATAGCCTAAATTGATCAGCTGCCCCTTTGCTTTAGTTTTTCGTAAAAATCCGCTTGCACGGAACTGTGAACAAGGGTAAACACAACAAAAAACCCCAAACCCCTAAGCGAAATTTTTTTACCTTTTACGTATTTTACAATAAAGTAAGTCTTGTTTTTTGCACCCCATGCTGTTTCTTTGGAGCAATTTGCTTTTTCTCACCCCACATTTGAGGAGGTTTATTAAAGGAGCCCTGAAGAAGTTCCATCAAAATTAAAAAAAAAAACATTTCCCAGTGAAAATTAGGCCGTTTTAAGGCGTAAATTTTGACCGGATTGCGCTCGCAATTCCGGCTTGTTAAGGGGGCGGGGGGCCCGGGCCCCCGGCCCCATAGACTTGCATTTTTCCACCGCGTATTGCGTGGGAAATGTGCAGGTCACTTTCTCCCCGCCCGCGGATCGCCGACGGGGAGGAGCGACGGGAACCATGTTCTTTTAAAAATTTTGGGTTTTCGAAATTACTGCAACGGATTTGGGGCCGTACTGCAGTGCAGTCCAATCCGTGGCAAAAAACCTGTGAACGGCCCCTTAAAAGTTTGTGTAAAATTAACGGGCCCTGGAAGAAACCTGCGCCGCATTATGGGCCCAAAGGGGCCGTGGCGTGGCTGTTTCCCCGTACCAGATCTGGCATTGCTGTTATTCTCAATCTATCTGCTCCAATGAGGACAGAAAGAGCAATGCGCCTGTAAATTAGGTAGGTAGATATATGCAGTAGGTCCCCGCAAACTACACGTCTACTACTTCCTGCTGAGTGGGACTGACAGGAGAACAGTCTTATAACCAATGTTTTCCGTGCCTATGCTTGAGCAGCGGCGCTTCCTTCCAGCAGCTCCCTGTGATGAGTGGTGCCGCGCGTAACACAAAGGTTATTTTCCTGACGAAAGAGGACTGATCAAAACCGCTCTGCTGCCTCATTAGGATTTCATTTCTCTTGAAGGGAAATTCTTGTCTCACGTGAGGAGAAATTCACTCTAAAGGCTGTAAATAAAGCTGATTGTTTCCCAGTGAAGTGCCGCAGCTTTTTTGGTTTTTTTTTTGTCATGAAACTTTGTCTGATCTATTCGTCTTGTGTACTGTATTGTCATGAATAATAGAACCTCACCGCAAGTGTTTCTGGATTGTAATGTATTCCTCAGTGCTCGCCGCAGTAATAAGATGTAATGGAAGTAAGGAAGATCTCAAAAGTTTGCTATTCATTAGGGTATCTGCCACTTTATAGGTGGCCGAGCCCTCGCCAATCCTAGTTTGCACATATATGTGTTGTATCTACTGATCACTCCACTCCATGTGTGATAAAGTAGTAACTTTATGTTCTTGACATGCAATAAAAAAATAATTAAACTTTATTTATTTATTTTAAACATATCTCTTCTTTCACTATTTGTATGCACTTTATTAAAGGAGTTGTCTCATCTCACAGTTTCATAGGATGCATGAATGAAATAATGCTGCTTTGCTCTGTCACTTCCTGGTCAAGCTGTCTGTAATTAGCACATGAGCTCCATGTATATTCAGACTTCTCTGTTTATCAGTCTAGATTAGCTAAATTACCTTCTCTGAGGTCTGGAGAAGCTTCTGAGCTAATGTAAACAGTAGAGTAATTACTGTCTTTTGTCTGAAAGATCAGATAACACACAAGCTCTGACACTGCCGAAGTCACTCCCTGCTATCAGATAGAAGAAACAACAGGGGAGAAGGAGTACACAGGTCGGTCACTTGGGAAACTAGAAAGCCCTCAGAGGGTGATAAAATCATTTGTTGCTCCTTAACAAAAAAAAGATGAACAAACAATATATTTGGAAAACGTCTTCATTTACTGTTCCCTACATTTTGAAAGCTATTCTTTGTAATGAGACAACCCCTTTAAATAAAATTATTAGATTAGTATTTTTAAAATACCATTCACCTTTTTTTGAGGTATGTCCACTGCTGAATACAATTTTTTATTTTTTTTTAAATTTGCAAATCCATTACGTTACTGATACCATATTATATAGATCAGAGCTGCACTTACAACTCTGTCATTGGGAACAGTTAGCAAACTGGTTGTTAAACACCTGCCTAACAGTTTAGCTGAGCGGGCAGTTTATTTTTCCTGTATGAGATTTATATACTGTGTCTGATGAAAAGACACCTCTCCGAATACAAATCATTACAATCTGGTCTATTAGAAGATTTGGGCTCTGAAGCCTGCAGAATTGTGAATGAGGCCCAATACAAGATACAGCTTTTCCTTATTTCTAAGCTATAAAATGATGCAACAATTAAAGGGTAACAACTAGATTGAGGCAAGGGGGGGGGTTTATAAGAAATGGTGTTTAATACGATAAGAGTTTGTTGGTGTAGTTACATAGTTAGTACGGTTGAAAAAAAGACACGTGTCCATCAGGTTCAACCAAGTGGGGAAAATTTGGGGGGTGAAGGGAGGGAGACAAGGATTTAAGCCTCCACCACTGGTGAATTTCCCTGGAAAAACCCACAAGACAAGAATTTTCCAATCATTTGGGGTCCAGGGGAAAACCCCAGCTCTGACCCCAGAGCCAACACCACCAGGATCCAGAATTTTACCCTTTGCTATGTATGCATTAATATTCTTTAGTTCAGGTAGTTCTCTAAGCCTTTCTTGAAACCCTCACCTGTTCCTGCTGTGACAAGCTCCTCAGGCAGCTATTCCACAGATTTACAGTTCTCACAGTGAAGAAGGCTTTTCTCCTCTGGAGATTGAATCCTTTTTTCTCTAGAGGAAAGGAATGTCCTCTTGTCTTTTCTGGGGGCTGTACATGAAATAATTTTTACCCATACTTTTTGTAGGGACCATTTAAATAAAAATTAATCATGTCCCCCCCACCCCGTCTTTTCGCAAGACTAAATAAGTTCAATTCTACTAACCTCTCCTCATAACTAAGATGCGCCATTCCCCGTATAAGTTTGGTTGCTCGTCTTTGCACTCTCTCTAGCTCCATTACATCTCTTTTTCAAATCTGGGTCATGGTTTGCATCAAATTATTTTAGCAAACCTCCAAATAAAACTAGTGATTTTTGATTTGTCCTAAAGTCAGAAAAGAAATCTACACCCTTTGGGCACAACTTGCCAATTTTTGGGGTTTTAAAAAAAAGAAATCAGAAAAATTTCCACCGGGAAAATTTTACCCCCCCTTTTCCGCTTTTAAAGTTGTTAAATTTATTTTTGTCCCTTAGATTTTACTATGGATTTTTCTACATTGATTTTAATCCACACTAATGATTGCAGGAGAGGTTTATATGTGGATTTTACTGCAGACTTTGCCTTCTTCTATTGAAGTCAACATAGAAAAGTCTTAATGAATCTACAACAAAATCTTAGCAATAGCAATCAGCAAAGATTTCTGGGTTTCAGATTTAAAATCGAGAAAAAGCTGTCAAATTTTTCCCCCAGAAAAAGTTTCGAAGATCCCGCTGTAAATGTTTTCCCTTTGTATTAGGCTTGTCTTAAAAGGCCTGGTTTTTTTGGCGGGTTTTATGCGGGTTTAGTATTTGGAAATTCCCCAAAAAAAAACGACTGTTTAAAACCCTTTCCCCATAGACCCCCAAAAATAAAATTTCCCAGCTTTTTAGTCTTTTAAAAGCTTAGATTTCCTGAAGTTTGATTGCAAATCTGATCAAAAACCTTAGAATGTGTTCTATAATTCAGGGGAAAATGGCGGATTATAGTAAAAGGGTTTTAAAATGGGGAAAGCCGAAAAACCCCACCGCAAAAACCCCTGCAAAAATAACCCAAAAACTGGGCCCGCACTTTTCTTCTGCAGGTAGACGAAAACCTTTTAAAAAAACAAAGAATTATGGAAAGTTTGGGGAAACTTTCCCCCGGTAAAAGGGATGAAAGGAAAAAATTTAAAACAAGGCAGTTTAATTTAAGGGGGGGTGTGCCATGTGTAGAGTGGAAAAACAGGGGCACCAAAAGCAAACTTTAAACCACCAGCTCCCTCGGCCCGTATTACTGGAAGGATGTGTCCAAATGAGAAAGGCTGAAAGCTTTACAGGCAAATCCCGCTTACATCGTTCCCCAAATTATATCTTTCTCCTAGTTTCAAACGGGGGACTATTGGGGAGGTTGGCACTTGGAATTCCCTGGGCCCCCCAACAGCGAGTAGCTGTGGAACAACAATTTCCACCCGCCACCGGGAGACATAAGGAGAAAAGGGGTTTGGAAACTTCTTAAAATGGGGCACAGACAGAAAAAAAATGTTAAAAAAAAATTTCCCTGCACTTTCCCAAAAAGAAAAACAAACCCCTTTGTGCTGGGGATTCATTTTTTTTAATCTACCCGTTTTGGGCTTACATACAAATTTAAAAATTTAAAAACAAAAACCCAGGTCCCTATCCCTTTTTTTTAACCCGGGGACTGCCTGTATATCTGAAATGAATGAAGGAGTAAAGACAGCAGACTAAAACGTAGTGAAATGTATAACTCAAGGTAACCACTAACATATGCCCACACTTGACAAGCCTTTTTACATGTCAAAAAGCCCTTAAAAGCCTTTAACTTTTATTGGCAGAATGAAAGGGGTGTCCCACCATAGAGTTTTGGGGGCATGTTTTATGGGGTTTGTGATTTCAGCCCAAAAGCAAATGCCACCTGCAGTTTAAAACTCCTATGAACGAATGGAGAGTTGTGGCGTAGGGGGGTTTGGAAAAACCGGGGGCCTTCCCCTCTGAGGCCAAAACCCCCCTTTTTAGGTTTTTTTCCAAAAATTTTCCCACCAAGGGGACCGGTTTTGGGTTTAAAGGGTTCCCCCAGGCCCCCGGTTGGGGGGCAGGGTGGGCCCCTGATAAAAATTTTTTGTGGCAAAAGGCCTATCCCCTTTTTCCCCCCAAAAAATTTTTCCACAAGGGGCCCCTTTTAAATTTTTGGTGGTACAAAACCCTTTAAAAAGAAAAAGGAAAAAAAATACAATAGCCTTCATACAAGCAACGGTTTTTGAAGAGAGTGGGCCCCTACACTGGTGTTCAAAACCCGCAGTCACCTGCTTAACCCCAAACCCTTTGAAGCGGGAAAAATACTTTTCAGCAAAAACAAATTTTCCCAAACAGGGGCTAGCTAAAGGGGGGGCAGGGTAGCAGGGCGCTACCGGGGCCCGCAGCCTTTAGGGGGCCCCAAAAACCCCCGCCCCCCCTAAGGGGGGAACCCGCATTGTAAATGGTTTCAGGGTAACGGGGGGGGGCCCCAAAATTTTACTTTTCGCACCAGGGCCCAAGAGCTTGAAGTTAAAGCCTCTTGGTTCCCCAAGGGGTTTCCCCCCCTTTCAATATTTAAAAAAAGTGAAAAGTAACTGCAGGCTTAAACCCCGGGGTAAGGGTCTTGCACCAAAAAAAACACTGTTTCACAGGGGCCATCAGGTTTTATCCCTTTCAGGGCCCCCCCACACCCAAAACAAATGGGGCCCCCAACCCCTTTAACCCAAATTTCCATTTTTTAAAATTAGTGGGGGCCCCCCTTTTCCTGGGTGAAATGGCTCCCCGGGCGGCGGCCCACCTTTGCCTACCCCTTTATCCCGGGGCCCCGCCCCCCCCCCCAATTTTCTAGTTCCTATTTTTTAACATATCAAGGGCCCCCTTTTTTATTTTGGGGGCCCCGACAAGCCCCTGCCCAAATTTCCCTTTTTGGGCCCCCCGAAGTAAAATCAGTGCTTGGGCAAAACACCACCCTAAAATAGGCCTGGTTTTTACAAATTTACCCGCCCCCCTAGAAGGGTCTGCTCAGAGATTTGTAAGACTTGCAGCTATATTTTGCAATATTTAATTTGCCCTTAAATGACTTTGCCCCCTCCGTCTTGTACATGCTCTGTGGTAAGGGCACTGCGTGATCTCCAAACCCCCCGGGGGGGTTTCCTCAAAGGGAAAAGGGGAAAAGGGTCAATGAGCCCTTTGACTTCTTTTGCCGCTGCAGGTGGCCTAGAAGCCCCCTGAAATGAGGTCAGCAGACCCCACACAAGGGGCTACTGATAAGATGGACGTCTAAACTCCTTTTTCCTGGAGGGGAAAAACCAGTTGGGAAGCTTCCTGCTAATGTGCAGAAGTCACGGCTGCCATCACAGGCAGAGGCCATGGGAAGACAAGGTGATGATAGATGGGGCAGCATGTGACCTGCCTACGATGAATGAACTCTCTGCAATACAACAATCTTCTCCATGTTGAGCTGCTAAATGGCTCTCGTCCGTGTGCTGCTGTCTGACCCCCTCCCTCTAAGATGCTCCATCAACTTTAAGGTGATATTAAAAAGTACAATAGAGGTGTAGGAAACATGGCCCATAAACAAGCCATAAATCCCATCACTGCGGGATCACAGACGGCCAGTCCAGCCACACTAGAGCCATTTACTCCCCTCGTTCCTGCTTTTATCCGGCTGTAAAACCAGCTCTTATTTCTCCATAAACTTTCTGGAGTAATGAGAGCAAATAAGTGCAGTTAGAAAGGCTGCGAGTAATAGAGATCATGTAAAACCCCTCAGGTCTCACCCCTTCAGTTGGTGTCCAAAAAATTACTTTAAAAGTAAACCACTCATGTTCTCCATACAAAAATAATGCTACTAAAGCGAAGAAATAGAGAAAGCGTCCGTTATCCTGAAATTCAGCACATCCAACACTGACCTGCAGGGAGACTAAACCACAAGGACCACCCGGAGTGGGTAATGGAGAGGTATCTGAACTACTCTTCCCACCGCCCCCCCCATCCCCCCACCCGATCTCTCTAACCGTCAAAGGGGTAACTTCCCCCCACAAGGGCCGCGCCCCCCTTTGGGGTAACCCCTTTACTCCAATCTTTCCCACAAACCCCCACCTGTGCTGCCGCCTCCACCTAAAAATTTTTTTCCCCAAACTCTCATTCCATAACTTTTGAAAACACAAAATGTGGTCCCCGCCCCCCCATCTCCCCCTAGACTACTGCAAAAATCCTTTCGGGCTCCCGCTAGACCCACTCCCCCCCAACCATCCTTTTTCTCTGCCGCCCCCCTCTTACCCCCTCTCCTTTTTACCCCTGCCCTCCCCTCTGCCAATCCCCCAAATGGGCCCCCCATTGCCAGGAAACATTCAAGACAACCTGACCACAAGGTCCCATACCTCTCCCTCCATTAACTCTGCCTAATTTTCAAATTTCCCCCCCCGCATCTCCGCTCCTCCAGGGCCTTCTCCCCTGCTCTCCTCTTATCGGGGTCCCCACACAAAACCGTCTCCCGGGGGGCTTTTTTCCCCGGTTTCCCCCCCCAAACTTTTGGAACTCCCCCTTTCCCCCAAAAACCCTCAGACTCCTTTTCCCCCCCCACTCCTAGCCTCAAAAAAAGTAAAACCCGGGAAAAAAACCCTTTTTTTTTCAGGGCCTATAAACCTTTCAATAAAAACCTTTGGGTGCCCCCTACAAAACCCCCACAAAAAAAACAGTCTGCCCCCCCAAATCCCTTTTCCTTTTTTTCCTTCCCAAAATTTCAGAAATTTTAAAGCCCTTTGGGGGGCCCGGGCCCTTTTCCCCCCCCTGTTTCCCGGGGTTTAAAAATTTTATTCAATTGGGTTAAACATTGCAATTTTTTTTGACCCATGTTTTGTTTTTGAGACCCGGGGAAAATTTTAAAATCGCTTTTTGGAAAAAACCAAAAAGGGCGCTTTAAAAAAAAAAAAAGAAAAAAAAAAAAAAAATTAATTTTAAAAAATAAAATTTAAAAGGAAAAGGGGAACCCCCGGGACTTCTTATTTTCAGTGAAAAAAAGGAAAAAATTCTCTTTTAAATTTTTACAAAAAATTTTCATTTTAAAAAATTTTTAAAAACCCCCCCATTTTTAATAAAAAAAAAGTAAAAATGAGAAAAATAAGAAAAGGGTATTCCCCCAAGGGGCCCCCACGTTTCCCCGCCGTTGGAATTTAAAGGCCTTTTCCCCAAGGGTTCCGAAAAAATTTTGGAGGAAAAAACAGAGGGGGGGAAAGGGGGGGGCGGTTTGTATTAATTTTTAAAAAAGGGGGGGGTTTTTTTCTTTGGGTTTCCCCTTTTTTTCTTACAAATAAAAGGGGAAAAATTTTTTTTTTCAAAACAAAAAACATAAAAGGAAATTTTCCGTGGATTTTTTCCTTTTCCCCCTTTTTAAAACGTAAACCCATTTGGTTTTTTTTCCCCCGGGCTTTCCCCCAACCAAAGTGAGGTTTTTTTGCGGGGCCCCCAATTTTTTCCCCCCATTTTAAAAATATTTCAAGTATATAAGGGGAAATTTTAATGGCGGGGGGGGCTTTGCACTTGGTTAAAAAGGGGGGTTTTCCGGGTTTAATTTTTCTTTCCCCTTTTAAAACCCACCTATTTTGGGTTTTTTTGGGGGCCCCCCCCCATCCCCCTTTTTAGTGGGGCCGGGCCCCTATTCTCCCTTTTTATATTTCAAAAGGGAAAATTTTGGGAATTAAACATTTTCGGGGCATTTTCCCCGGGAAAAGGCAAAATTTCCCTTCAGTTGGGGGATTGTCGGTTTTTTGGGATTTTTTTTGCCCAACCCCATTGCAAAGGGGTTTTTGCTCGGGGGGGTTTTTTTTTTCAGCATTTTGGGGCCCAGGGGGTTTATAATCTTTTTTGTGATTTAAAATTTTTTTCCCAGGGTTTTTTGAAAAAACCTTTCCCGGGGGTTTTCCAAGGGGGAAAAATAGGGTTTTCCCCCGAAAAAAAATAGTCTTGGAAAAATTTTTTTAAAAAATTAGGGTTTTCTTTTTTAGGGGATTTTTGGGGAAATTCCCCAAAATTTGGGGTCTCGCTTTTCTGGCCCTCCCCTACCTTTCAATTTCCCCATTATAAAAACCAAAAAAACCCCTAATTTCAGGGGAAAATAAAAGCTGCCCCCCCAGGGGCCGGCACCGTCCAGCCAGGCATGTCGGGGGTCCCCACATGAAGGGGAAGGCGACTATGCTTGATGGAGTTTTAATTTCAACACATTTACCCCTTTATTGAAGGGTTGGGGAAAATTGCTTGAATAAGAAATGTATTATAGTAGAAGCTGAAATTTCCCCCTGGAGGTGCTGCAATAGCAGTGCGGAAAAGCTCAGGGCTACAAAAATGTTTAGCGACAGGAAGATTTGTCCTTCTTTAAGTTATTCTGGGGAAATAAGTGTCTGTTCTGATTCTAAAATTCTACCCTGATAAAAATTTTGACCTGTGATATGACCCTGTGACCTGTAATGATAACCCTGTGACCCGTGATGATAGATCCTTGACGTGGATGAAAGATCCGTGGGGGCCGTAATGATAGACCCTGGATCTGTAATGAGCCCCGTGACTTTTGATGTAGATCCTTGCCCCAACGATAGACCCCGTGCCTGTGATGATAGACCCTGTGACCTTGAGATTAACCCCAGGACTGTGATGTTTGACCTAGGACCTTATTAGAACCCCAGGATTGTAATGGTAGACCCTGTGACCTGTGATTTAATCCTTGACCTGTGATGATAGACCCGTACCTTTTGACGATAGATCCTAGGACCTGTTGGGCATAGCCCCCAAGGGGGCCCGTGACAAAAACCCTGTGACCTGTAAAAAGATAGACCCTGTGGGGCCCCCTGATGATAGACCTGGACCTGTGATATAGCCCTAGGACCTGTGACGATAGACCCAGGACCTTTTTATGATAGATCCTGTGACCTGTGTTGATAGACCCTGTGACCTGTGATGATAGACCCTTTGACCTGTATTGATAAACCCTAGGACCTTGGGGATGGGTAGACCCTAGGACCTGTAATGATGAACCCTGTGACCTGTGATGATAGACCCTGTGACCTGTGATGATAGACCCTGTGACCTGTGATGATAGACCCTAGGACCTGTAATGATAGACCCTGTGACCTGTGATGATAGACCCTTTGGACCTGGATGAAACCCTATGACCCGTGATGATAGACCCTGTGAAACCCGTAATGATAACCCTGTGACCTGTAGATAGATAGACCCTGGATCTGTAATGATGACCCTGTGACATGTGATGATAGACCCTGGGGCGCTGTGATGATAGACCCTGGAACCTGATGATAGACCCTAGGAAACCCGTGATGATAAAACCCCGGGACCTGTAATGATAGACCCTTTGACCTGTTATGATAGACCCTAGGACCTGTGATGATAGATCCTCTGACCTGTGATGATAGACCCTAGGACCTGTGATGATAGATCCTGTGACCTGTGATGATAGATCCTGTGACCTGTAATGATAGACCCTAGGATCTGTAATGATGAACCCTGTGACCTGTGATGATAGACCCTGTGACCTGTGATGATAGACCCTGTGACCTGTGATGATAGACCCTAGGACCTGTGATGATAGACCCTAGGACCTGTGGGTGAAAAGACCTTGTGACCTGTGACGATAGACCTGGGACCTGTGATGATAGACCCTGTGACCTGTGATGATAGACCCTGTGACCTGTGATGATAGACCCTGTGACCTGTAATGATAGACCCTAGGACCTGTAATGATAGACCCTGTGACCTGTGATGATAGACCCTGTGACCTGTGATGATAGACCCTAGGACCTGTGATGATAGACCCTAGGACCTGTGATGATAGACCCTAGGACCTGTGATGATAGACCCTGTGACCTGTGATGATAGACCCTGTGACCTGTGATGATAGACCCTAGGACCTGTGATGATAGACCCTAGGACCTGTGATGATAGACCCTGTGACCTGTGATGATAGACCCTGTGACCTGTGATGATAGATCCTGTGACCTGTGATGATAGACCCTAGGATCTGTAATGATGAACCCTGTGACCTGTGATGATAGACCCTGTGACCTGTGATGATAGACCCTAGGACCTGTGATGATAGACCCTAGGACCTGTGATGATAGACCCTGTGACCTGTAATGATAGACCCTGTGACCTGTAATGATAGACCCTAGGACCTGTAATGATAGACCCTAGGACCTGTAATGATAGACCCTAGGACCTGTAATGATAGACCCTGTGATGATAGACCCTGTGATGATAGACCATGTGACCTGTGATGATAGATCCTATGACCTGTGACGATAGACCCTGTGACCTGTGATGATAGACCCTGTGACCTGTGATGATAGACCCTGTGACCTGTGATGATAGACCCTGTGACCTGTGATGATAGACCCTGTGACCTGTGATGATAGACCCTGTGACCTGTGATGATAGACCCTGTGACCTGTAATGATAGACCCTAGGACCTGTAATGATGAAACCTAGGACCTGTAATGATAGACCCTGTGACCTGTAATGATAGACCCTAGGACCTGTGATGATAGACCCTAGGACCTGTGATGATAGACCCTGTGACCTGTAATGATAGACCCTAGGACCTGTAATGATAGACCCTGTGACCTGTAATGATAGATCCTCTGACCTGTGATGATAGACCCTAGGACCTGTGATGATAGACCCTGTGACCTGTGATGATAGACCCTAGGACCTGTGATGATAGATCCTGTGACCTGTGATGATAGACCCTGTGACCTGTGATGATAGACCCTGTGACCTGTGATGATAGATCCTGTGATGATAGACCCTAGGACCTGTGATGATAGACCCTAGGACCTGTAATGATAGACCCTGTGACCTGTGATGATAGACCCTGTGACCTGTGATGATAGACCCTGTGACCTGTGATGATAGACCCTGTGACCTGTGATGATAGACCCTGTGACCTGTAATGATAGACCCTGTGACCTGTGATGATAGACCCTAGGACCTGTGATGATAGATCCTCTGACCTGTGATGATAGACCCTGTGACCTGTGATGATAGATCCTGTGACCTGTGATGATAGACCCTAGGACCTGTAATGATGAACCCTGTGATGATAGACCCTGTGACCTGTGATGATAGACCCTAGGACCTGTGATGATAGACCCTAGGACCTGTGATGATAGACCCTGTGACCTGTGATGATAGACCCTGTGACCTGTGATGATAGACCCTGTGACCTGTGATGATAGACCCTGTGACCTGTGATGATAGATCCTCTGACCTGTGATGATAGACCCTGTGACCTGTGATGATAGATCCTGTGACCTGTAATGATAGACCCTAGGACCTGTGATGATAGACCCTAGGACCTGTGATGATAGACCCTAGGACCTGTAATGATAGACCCTGTGACCTGTGATGATAGACCCTAGGACCTGTAATGATAGACCCTGTGACCTGTGATGATAGACCCTAGGACCTGTAATGATAGACCCTGTGACCTGTGATGATAGACCCTGTGACCTGTGATGATAGATCCTGTGACCTGTGATGATAGACCCTGTGACCTGTGATGATAGACCCTGTGACCTGTGATGATAGACCCTAGGACCTGTGATGATAGACCCTAGGACCTGTGATGATAGACCCTGTGACCTGTGATGATAGACCCTAGGACCTGTGATGATAGACCCTAGGACCTGTGATGATAGATCCTGTGACCTGTAATGATATACGACCTTGATTAGACCCAACCTTTTTGAAAATCCCTGACCTGTGAGAAGCCCTTGACCCCGTGATGATAGACCCCTTGACCTGTAAAAATAGACCCGGACCTGTAGATGACCCAGACCTGTGATGATAGACCTGGACCTGTATGATAGGGCCCCAGGGGCCTTATGAAAGACCCAAGACCTGTATGAAATTTTTGGACCTGTGATGATAGACCCTTCCTTTAGGAAAACCCCCCTGTGATATAACCCTGGGCCTGTGTGATAGACCCGGGCCTGTTGAAAATCCTTTACCCGGATATAACCCTGTGACCCCTTAAGAAAACCCTAGGACCGTGAAAGACCCAGGGCCTGAAAGATGACCCATGCCTGTGATGATAGACCGTACTGTGATGATAGACCCCTTTTTGACCCTTGATTTTAAAAGAAACCCTGTGACCTGTATGATTCCCCGTGACCTGTGATGATAGACCTAGGAATGGATGAAGACCCTGGACCGTGATGGGTAACCCTGGACCTGGATGATAGATCCTAACCTGTGATATAGTCCTGGACCTTGATGAAGACCCGGACCTGTATGATAACCCCCTTTACCGTGATGATAACCCGGTTTAAAGTTGACCTTGACCCGGGATGAAGACCCCCGGGCCTGGGATGTAACCTGTGACCTTATAAGATTTGACCTGAATGTTTTGACCCAGGGCTTTATGAACCCGTGACCTGTGATGATAGACCCTGTGACCTGTGATATGACCCTTTTTTACCTGTGAGATAGACCCCAAAGGGGCCCCGGGGGATGAAACCCCTGGACCTGTGATGATAGACCCCGATGATGATAATCCCTGGACCCGTGATGAAAATTTCCTGTGATGATAGACCCAGGACCTGTAATGATGACCCTGGACCTTAAAGATAGCCCTAGGACCTGTATGATAGACCTAGGACCTGTATGAAAGACCCCGGACCTTAATGATGACCACCTTGAAAACCCCTGTGATGATAAAGAAACCAAGTGACCCTGTGTAAGATAGATCCTTGACCTGTTGAAAAACCCAAGGGGGACCCGTTTAAAAAAGGTGATAGACCCTGGACCTTGAGATAGACCTTGCCTTGATGATAGACCCTGGCCTGTAGATAGACCCCCGGACCCGTGAGATAGATCCTGATGTAAAACCCTGTGGATATGACCCTAGGACCTGTAAAGATAGCCCTTACCTGTGATATGACCCTAGGACCTGTGAATAGACCCCAAAACCAATGTAATTTTTTAAAACCGGACGTGAGATAGCCTGGACCTGTAGAAGACCCTAGGACCTGTTTCTAACCCGGACCTTATGATGACCTGTGACCTGTATATAGACCTTGCCTTTTATAAGAATTTCCAAAGACCTTGACCCGTATGAAAAGACCCGGACGGAATAGACCCTTTACCTGTATGTGAAACCCCCCGTGACAAAAGATTTTAAAAGTCCCCTTTACCGTGTGAAGACCCGTGACCTGTTGAAGACCCAGTACTTAATGATAGACCCCCCGGGGATGTAACCCCGAAATGATAGGGCCCGAGACCTGTATGATAGACCCTGTGACCGTATTTATAGACCTGTGACCTGTAAAGATAGACCCCGAAACCCGTGAGATAGACCGTGACCCGTGAGATGACCCGGACCTGTGATGAAGACCCCGACCGATGATAGCCCCCTTTTTTGACCAAGTAATGAAGACCCTAGGACCTTAATGATAGACCCTAGGGCCGTAAAAGATGAAAACCTTTTTACGTGAAGATAGACCTGGACCTGTAATGATTGACCTAGGACCTGTAATGATAGACCCTAGACCTGTATGATGAACCTAGGACCTTAATGGAACCCTAGGACCTGTAAAGATAGACTAGACCTGTATGATGACCTGGACTGTATGATGACCTGGACCTGATGATACCCTGGACCGTATGATAGACCCGACCTGTATGATAGACCTAGGACCGATATAACCAGGACCTGATGATAGACCTGGACCTGTGAATAGACCGACTGTAGATAACCATGTGACCGTGAGATAGACCCGTACGTGAGATACCCTGACCTGTATGATAGACCAGACCTAGATAGACGGACCTGTATGAAGACCCTGACCTTAGATAGACCTGACCTATGATAGACTTGACCTTAGATGACCTGACCTGTATAAACTGGACCTGTATGATAACCTGGACCTGAATGTAGACCACTGTTGATGACCCGGACTGTATGAAGACCTGGACTTTAAAAACCTTGACCTGAATAGACCAGACCTGTAGATAGACCTGACCTGAGAAGACCCTGGACCTGTATGATAGTCCTTGCTGTGGATAACCTGACCGTTGATAACCTGACCTGTGAGAGACCTGGCCTGTAGATAGATCTGTGATGATAGACATGACGTATGAAGACCTGACCTGTATGATAGCCCTGACCTGTATGAAGACCCTGGATTAATATAGACCTGGACTTGATAGACCCTGTGACTTGATGACCCTGGACTTAAATAGACCTGACTGTATGAAGACTGACCTGTATAAGACCTAGACCTGTATATAACCCTGGACTGTGAAGACCCGGCTGTAAGATGAACCTAGACCATGTGACCATGTGATATAGACCGGTGATGATAGACCTAGGACCTGTGATGAAAACCCTGACTGTAATGATAGCCCGACCTGTAATAAGACCCTGGACCTTATGATACCTGACTGTGATGAAGACCCTGACCTGTATGATAGACCAGACTTATATAGACCTGTGACCTAATGAACCCTGTGACCTGTGATATAGACCCTGATTAAGATCTGGCCTAATGATAGACCGTAACTGTATGAAAACCCAGGTCCTGTGATGAAGACCCGTGACCTGTATGATAACCTAGGACCTTGAGATAGACCATGTGTGTAACCCTAGGACCTGTAATGATACCCTGACCTGTGATGATAGACCCTGGACCTATGATAGACCCTGTGACCTGTATGATAGACCTGACGTGATATAGACCTTGACCTGTGATGATGACCTGGACTGTGTGATAGACCCTGGACCTTGATGATAGACCTTTGACCGTAATAACCTGGACCTTAATAGACCTGACTGTGAGATAGACCCTTACCTTGATGATAGACCGGACCTTAATAACCTGTGACCTGTAGTAACCTGTGCCTTTGATGAGACCCTAGACCTGTAAGATAGACCCCTGTGATATAGACCGGACTTGAATAGACTGTGACCTGCAAGAACCTAGACCTTAGATAGACCTGGACCTGTGCGATAACCTGTACCTGTGAATAACCTGGACCTAAGATAGACCCTTGACTGTGATGATAACCTTGACCTGTATGATAGACCCTGTGACTTTGATAACCCTGCCTGGATGATAGACCTGGACCTGTATATAGACCCTGGGCCTGTGATGATAGACCCTACCTTGATGATAGACCCTGTGACCTGTATGATAACCTTGCTGAAGATAGACCCTGGACCTGTAATGATAACCCTAGGACCTTGTGATAGACCTGAATGATAGACCCGGACTTGATGATGACCCTGTGACCTGAATGATAGACCCTGACTGTAGAAGACCTTGACCATGAAGACCCCGGACTGTGAGATAGACCGGACCGTAGATAGACCTGTGACCTGTGAATAACCTAGCCTGTGATGATAGACCCAGGACCTGTGATGATAGCCCGACCTGTGATGATGATAGACCTGTGATATAGACCCTGACTTATATAATCCTTATGATAGACCCTGGCCGTGATGATAGACCCGGACCTGTGATGAAACCTGGACCTTTAATAACCTGTGACCGTGATAAGACCTGGACCTGTAATGATGAACCCTTGAATTAACCTGACCGTGATGAAACCCGACCTGTAAGATAGACCCAGACCTGTATTACCTAGACCGTATGATAACCCAGGGACCAATGAAACCCTGTTTAGAGCCGAGAACCTTACCTGGAAACCCTACTGTATAACCCTACTGGCTAGCCTACTGTATATAGATTACTGTAGGTCTGTACCTTATGTAACCACCTTTTAGACCGGACTGTAAACTGACCTTTAACCTTTTACCTACAATAATGTACCTGTGAGAAGCCTACCTGGATTGATCTTATGTGTAATGCTGTATGTAACCTAATTGTAAAGTCGCGGAAAGTCGTATTAATATTATATAATGTATGAATAACCCGTGACCTGTATAAGACCCTGACTGTACGATAGACCCTGGACCTGTACGAAACCCGGACTGTGACGATAGACCCTGTGAGATAACCCTGTGACTGTGACGTAGACCTGACCTGTGTAGAACTAGGACCTGTAATGATAGACCCTTGACCTGTGAGATGAACCTGACCTGTATAAGACCCAGACCTTATGATGCCTGACCTGTGATGTAACCCTTGACCTGATGATAGACCTAGACCTGTGATGAAAACCTGGCCTGTATATAAACCTGGACCTGTATGATAGACCTGTGACCTGTATGTAACCCAGACCTTGATGATAGACCCGACCGATGTAACCTGGACCTGTATTAACCCTGACCTGTGAGATAGACCCTGGTGTATGCCTTGATGAAACCCAGGATTGATATGACCTTTTGACCTGTATGATAGACCTGTGACCTTATGAAGACCCGACCTGTGATGATGACCTGACCTGTAATTAACCTGGACCTTGATGATAGACCCTGTGAGGATAGACCCTGACCTTATGATAACCCTGACCAGTATGATAGACCCTGTGCCTGTAAGATAGACCCTGTGAGATAACCCTTGACTGTAATGATAGACCTTGACCTGTGAAGTAGATACCCGGACGTAGATAGACCTGGACCTGTACATGGACCCGGACCTTATGATAACCCTGTGACCTGAGATCCCGTGCTAATAGACCTTGTACCTTAATGAAACCCTGTGACTGTAAGATAACCTAGACCGTAGAAAACCCTAGACCTGTATATAGACCCTAGACCTGTAAGAAATCCGTGACTTGAGATAGACCCAGGACCTGTAGAAGACCTGGACCTTAATTAATCCTGTGACCTGTGAGATAGCCCTGACCGGGGGGGGGGGGGGGGGGGGGGGGGGGGGGGGGGGGGGGGGGGGGGGGGGGGGGGGGGCGATCCTGTGATGATAGACCCTGTGACCTGTGATGATAGACCCTGTGACCTGTGATGATAGACCCTGTGACCTGTGATGATAGACCCTAGGACCTGTAATGATAGACCCTGTGATGATAGACCCTAGGACCTGTGATGATAGACCCTGTGACCTGTGATGATAGACCCTAGGACCTGTAATGATAGACCCTGTGACCTGTGATGATAGACCCTGTGACCTGTGATGATAGACCCTGTGACCTGTGATGATAGATCCTGTGACCTGTGATGATAGACCCTGTGACCTGTGATGATAGACCCTGTGACCTGTGATGATAGACCCTGTGACCTGTGATGATAGACCCTGTGACCTGTGATGATAGACCCTAGGACCTGTGATGATAGACCCTGTGACCTGTGATGATAGACCCTGTGACGATAGACCCTGTGACCTGTAATGATAGACCCTGTGACCTGTGATGATAGACCCTGTGACCTGTAATGATAGACCCTGTGACCTGTGATGATAGACCCTGTGACCTGTAATGATAGACCCTGTGACCTGTAATGATAGACCCTGTGACCTGTAATGATAGACCCTAGGACCTGTGACGATAGACCCTAGGACCTGTGATGATAGACCCTGTGACCTGTGATGATAGACCCTGTGACCTGTAATGATAGACCCTGTGACCTGTGATGATAGACCCTAGGACCTGTGATGATAGACCCTAGGACCTGTAATGATAGACCCTAGGACCTGTGATGATAGACCCTAGGACCTGTGATGATAGACCCTAGGACCTGTAATGATGAACCCTGTGATGATAGACCCTGTGACCTCTAATTATAGACACTAGGACCTGTGATGATAGAACCTGTGACCTGTGATGATAGACCCTGGACCTGTGAGATAGACCCTGTGACCTGTCATGATAGACCCTAGGAACTGTAATGATAGATCCTGTGACCTGTGATGATAGACCCTGTGACCTGTGATGAAGACCCTGGGGAAATTGGTAATTATGAGGACCTGTTGATGGATAGACCCTGTGACCTGTAATGATAGACCCTAGGACCTGTAATGATAGACCCTAGGACCTGTGTGATTGGACCCTGTTGACCTGTATGATTGACCCTGGACCTGTATGATAGAACCCTGAAAGACCTGTGATGAATAGACCCCAGGACCTGTAGATATAGACCCTAGGACCTGTATGATAGACCCTAGGACCTGTGATGATAGACCCTGTGACCTGTAATGATAGACCCTGGACCTGTAATGATAGGACCCTTAGGACCCGTGATGATGAACCCTGTGACCTGTATGATAACTGGATGTTAGAACCCCGTGGACCTGTGTGATAGACCTAGGACGTGGATAGACCTGGGAACTGTGATGATAGACCCTGTGACCTGTGATGATAGACCCTAGGACCTGTGATGATAGACCCTAGGACCTGTAATGATAGACCCTGTGACCTGTGATGATAGACCCTAGGACCTGTGATGATAGACCCTGTGACCTGTAATGATAGACCCTGTGACCTGTGATGATAGACCCTAGGACCTGTGATGATAGACCCTAGGACCTGTGATGATAGACCCTGTGACCTGTAATGATAGACCCTGTGACCTGTAATGATAGACCCTGTGACCTGTAATGATAGACCCTGTGACCTGTAATGATAGACCCTGTGACCTGTGATGATAGACCCTGTGACCTGTAATGATAGACCCTGTGACCTGTGATGATAGACCCTAGGACCTGTGATGATAGACCCTAGGACCTGTGATGATAGACCCTGTGACCTGTAATGATAGACCCTAGGACCTGTGATGATAGACCCTGTGACCTGTGATGATAGACCCTGTGACCTGTAATGATAGACCCTGTGACCTGTGATGATAGACCCTGTGACCTGTAATGATAGACCCTGTGACCTGTGAATGTATAGACCTTGAGACCTTAATGATAGACCCCGTGACCGTGATGATAGACCCAGCCCCGTAATGATGGACCTGTATGATTGACCCTGGACCCGTGATAAGCCCCCGGGCCTGTAGATGACCCTAGACCTTTTATGATAACCCTTGGGGGCTGTATGTAACCCCGTGAAATTATAAGACCCCGGGGCCTGTAATGATGAAAAAGGAACCTGTGATATAGACCCAAATGTGATGATAGACCCTGGACCCGTGTGATTAAAACCCGGACCTGTAAGATAGACCCGGACCTGTAATGATAAAACCCAGGACCTGTAAAGATGACCCCTTGACCGGATGAAGACCCTTGGGGCCTGTATGATGACCCCGGACCCGTAAAATAGACCCTGTGACCTGGGTTTATAACCCTGGACCTTGATGATGACCCTGGACCTGTATGATAACCCTGGACCTGTATGATGACCCCGGGCCCGTATGATAGCCCCCTGACCTGTGGGAAAAAGATATGGACCTGTAGATAGACCTGGACCTTGAGAAAAGACCCCCCGGGGCCGTGGATAGACCTTTTTGGGCCTTGCGTAGACCTGGACCTGTGAGATAGCCCTGGGCCGTAGATAGCCCTTGACCGTAATTAGTTCCTGGACCTGTGAGATAGACCCTGTGCCCCGTATGAAGACCCTGGCCTGTGATGAAAGACCCT
>JAODAL010032729.1:0-46535 GCA_025379985.1 Phyllomedusa bahiana
CTAAGTCCTTGTTTTAAAATCTTTTTTTTGTGTGGAAAACCACTTTATCTGAAAGATGTACATTAATCATTCTGGTAACTATTTACTGTATGTGAATGTATACATTGTGTACAGTCCTTACCCCATACAGTATCAATTCTTAATGTGTTTCTACTACCAGCTAGAGACTGGCAATGCTTTGACCTGTTTTGTAATAAATGCTAAAATTGTTAAAAATGACCTCAGGTTATCTTTTATTTGTCTACTGAACTCACTATAACATTAAAATAAATACAAATTGAGTCAATATCCTTTTCTAAATCGAATCTCTCTGCAGCCACAAAAAGGCTTTGCAGCATATAATCATGTTTGTCAAAACTGCCTCTCCAGCAATGCCTCAGCAACAACTGGTTAACATTTGAGCTATGTTTGGAAAGCTTGAGTTTACTTAAAAAAAAATCTAATAGATGAATAAAAACATTCACAAATGAAAATTTATAGGTGAATTGTAATATGTAATAAAAGGGATGATGACTTTTGTTTATAATAGTTTGCAAATAAGTATATAAACAAATTACCATGTGAAAATCAATAAAATGAAGTGTAAAAAGCTGAAATAACTTTGGTATCTTCGTATACTTTCACTCACATGCACATACTATTTCATCAAACCAACGTTTTGTTTAATGCTTTTCTATCAGGTTTCTGTTGTCAGAATAGTATAGCATTCTACTCTATTTTATCCAGTAAAAGCAATGAAAACCTAATGGACTATGGTTCAAAAATTATGTGAAATATTAAAATTATATGGAAACAAGAAAGTACTTCTTCAAAGTTATAGGCCTCGTTCACACGGCTTATTTCGCCACGGATTGGAGCCGTACTGCGCGCCGGATTTGCACTTCAGTACGGCTCCAATCTGTCCCTGTCATTACGGTAATCCACAATTCTCATAGAGAACTGTAGATTCCGTCGCTCCTCCCCGCTCGGCGAATCCGCCGCGGGGGGAGAAAGTGACATGCACATTATTTACGGTGCGGACGTGCCGTAAATAATGCATTGTCTATGGGGCCGGCGAGCAGCGCCCCCGCCGGGCTCCCGCCCCTTATTCAAGCCGTAACTGCGGGCGAAATCCGGCCGGCAATTACGGCTTGAATACGCCGTGTGAACACGGCCATAAACTGCAGGTGCTTTACAAGCTTTGTATGTACATTTTCTGCCATTTTTTTCTTAGAAGAGCCAGAAAACAATGGCAGATCTAAACTGCTGCTGTTTTTCATCTATTTCAAGAGGTGTAGCTATAGATGATACAGAGGTTGTAGTCACACCTGTGCCATAGAGCCCCAAAATGTCAGTCAGTCCCATATGAGAAGTTAAAGCGGCATGAAATAGTTAAAGGGAACCTGTCAGTAGGTTTATGCTACCCTATTTGACAGTAGGAGATGATTTAGAGAGAGAAGCTGAGCTCTGTGATATAAGGGTTTGTATGATTTGATGCTGAATTTCTAAGTGAAAGGCATAGAAAATCTTTGAAAGTGAAGCTAAAAGTACAGCTGACACTGCTACATACAGTGATCCAGTGTTGGACTGGGGTGTCTAGGGCCCCCAGGTGGAGTTGACTCTAGAAGCTACCATTTGACCTGTTTCTGGGCCCACCGGTGGAGTTTATTTTAGGGGTCCACCCTACAGCCCTGTACAGGCCTCCTATATTCTGCTTCTTGCTTTCTGCCTCTCTTTCTATGCTTTTTTGCCTCTTCTGAGAATGCATATCGAGCTAAAAAACAACTTTAGGTCTGCCATGCTCAGGTGCCCACCGGGGTTTCCCCTATTCCCCTGTTGGCCAGTCCGAGCCTGCAGTGATCAAAAGTTTGCTCTGTTCATACAGATGTAGGGAAAGCTGTCAGTAACTGTATGGCAGGGTAAGCAGGACTCTCTATGTCTCATAATGGGTCTGGTCAGGATTTTCTCTGCTTTTTACTTATAAACCTATATATCACTGAGCTTAGTTCTCTCCCTCTATCATATTCTGCTATCAGAGAGGGTAGCATAAACCACCTGACAGGTTCTCTTTAAAGGGGGCAGATTTGCATTGAGGCACATAAGCTTCAAGTTATGTCTTTGTCTGTGATAGATTTGTTGACAATAATGGTGCATTTACATGGGTTAAGAGACACTGGGGCAGATTTATCAATACTGCCTAAGCTCTTTGGGCCACATGTATGAAAACTGTCTAGGTCTAAGACTTTCTTTGTTAGCCATAGCAACCAATCACAGTGCCCATTTCATTTCATATAGTGCTCTGGAAAAAATGAAAGGGGCGCTCTGATTGGTTGCTATGGGCAACAAAGTGAATTTTAGACCTACATAGTTTTCATACATGTGGCCCTTAGTGTAAACTTAGACTAATCAGTCTTACACTGCACCACAGTTATCACAGTGTCGATAAATCTGGAGAATATTAGAAACAACTAGTTTAACTCTACACCTTTTATAAGTTTGCAACTAACTGTACCAAAACGTTGGTGTGTTTTTTTGCACACAGTGGTGCACATTAAACCACTGCCCCTTTCCACATGCTCCATGACACACCAGCCATTCTCCTTTAAAGTAGAGACACCGCTTTTCTCATTTGAGGTGCAGAATAAATGTTGCGTTAAGCATGTATGCTATTATTTTTGGTGCAGATTGTGTCAGAAATTAGGTGCAACTGCCTTGATAAATTTGCTCCACTGTCGAATCACTAGAATTTAATAAATCTCTCCCAATATCTGTAAATTCCAGTTTATTCTCTAACATTCCTATGCCTAGTTACTGTTTGTTTTTTCTTCTTTTGTATAATTACACGTTTATAGAGATCAAATGAGATGTCGTCATCCCTTTCAGAGTTTGCAGTCAAATTTTCACAATCACATAATGTTTTGGTAAAGTAGCAGATAAATTAAAATATTGAACCATCTGGTCATCTCGTTGCATCCTTTGCCAAACACGTTTGCATTCTTCAGACAATACTTGCAAAACAGCTGCTTTCTCCTTATCCCCCCACTTTGCCTGATGAGGTTAATAATAACGCAGAATGCATATGTACAGCATTAGCTTTCATGGTAACATGCATAATTAAATCCCCAGAAGAACAATAGAGCTTTGGGGAAGCAAACTTCCTTAATGAGCCTGGCAAGGAGCCAGCTTCTAGCAGCTGTTGAGGTTTGATATACAGATTTTGGTTAAGTGAATAATTTATCATGGATATTATCTGCAGTGTGTAACATCTCGGCGGTTTGTATGTCTGCACATATGGCTCTTGAGATTCCACATTTTCACCATATGCTACTGGCTCCATGTCCTTTCAGATGTTTAACCTCTGTGCTGCAGATGTTTCTAAAGTGGGAGCAGTAAAAGGGTTAACTTCTACCACTATTACCAAAGTTGGACTGTGGTGATTGGTTAATTAGGAATCTTATGCTTAACAGGTGTATTCCAGTTTTAGCAAATATTGTGGTTTAATAACAACTTACATAATTTTCTAACATAATTTGTATTAATTCCTTATTGTTTACAAGATCCCCGCTTGTTGTTTTTGAATTAAAACCTTGTATGTTTACAGCCTATCAAGAGGAAGAAAATGTATCTTGGTCATGTGGTGATCATAGTAGAATTAAAAAAAACAAAACAAAACAAAAAAAAAACTAAACGTCAGCACAGCATTGTAAATGCAGCAATATTTTTACAATACATATAATCATAAAGAAACACAGCTGTATGTAACATCTTTCTCCATCAAACACAACTGATATTAGTCATTAGTTGCTTTAACGTTTGTTCTTTTAAAGATTGTTAACAACAGTATTGTAAACATCTGCTGCATATAGGTTGTTAAGAAAACCCAATTTCATACGCCCTATTATAAAATTCTAAGTTCTTAGATAAGGGTCCCCTGTTCTGGATCCTTATAATTTGTGCAGAGCATAGAGATAATATAAAGAGCAATTCTCACTCTGGAGAAACTGTCCTGTCCTGCACCACACAGATATCTGAGTTGAATGGGTGCCATGCAATGCCTACTTTTCTCTGTGGTGGCGCTGCAGGGAAATTGATCGCTCAAAGCCAGAGTTTCCCTCAAATTACAGCTTGTTACTCGGGGTTCCAGCAGAGAGACACTTTCTAAACAACTTATCAAAGCAAAGTATCTCTTTAAAAAAAAAAAAAAGAAAATAATCTCCTCTACTCCATTGAACTTTATGTAAAGGTGTACTTGACAATCCTCAAAACACATGCACAAGAGTGTGACCAAGGACTCTGTGCTCAACAGTATGCTGCTCGAACTATGGTCTCTGGATACACGTTAAATGTATCTTTCAACGGACTCAGAAAGGCCGGCTGTTATGTACTTATTAATACCATATACAACAGCCACAATTGTTTGTGCTACAGTTTGAGGGCATGCCAGCGGTGCAGCACAACAGCTTACAACTTTATTAATTATACCCACTATTCCTAAACATAAATAACAATTAGAGTATATGGGTGAACATGTTGCAGTACTAACAGCACCGATGTCAAGCATTCTTCAGTGTCCCAGATCAGGAAATATTCCTAAATAGTTCCTTATGGCCTGACACTGACTCTGGCCCTAACTAAACTAACTACAGGCCTGGTAACAGTATCAAGTAGACTGGCGTGCATGCTACCGACCCAGGTCACCTTTGAAGTTGCACATAGTCACAGCTCCTGGATGAGGGTTCCCTCTGTCAGAATCTTATACCCGAGATGTCGGTCATTCCTCTCTGTCTTTGGATCCTGGCACAATGTCCTTTCCATCTCCGTGCTTTCTTCACAAACAGCATAAATGCAGCCAGCAGAACTCTTCTCTCCCAACAGGAGGCGGTCACCGTTAGTGGATTCACGGGGGAAGAACAACAAGGCAAAATCGTGCTTGATGTGTTTCTTCTGTGTGATCTCTCAGTTCCAACTGTCATTCTCTAAAATGGCTGCTTCATAGTCTCTCAGATGTCTATATCATTTATATATATATATATATATTATATATATATATATATATATATATATATTATACTTTCAAAACAGCAGCATCTTGTGGCCAAACAGCAGAATGCCGCAGGACAGTTTGTAATCACTAATTACACATAACATTTCACTGAATAAACACAAGGAGGCTGTCCCACCATCCCACATGATCATGCCAAGGTGCCATTTATCATCAGCCTGCTCTCAGGTGAAGCTTTGGCCTGGGCCTTACCTCTCTGGGAGAGAGGATATGCTGACAGGGGACCTCTGAGCAACCTGGGCGCCTCTGCTGCATCATCTCTGCTCCCTTTTAGACAATGCGAATTTAAAGTGGGTCAATATGCTATCCAGTTCCGCAGTTTTGGCTCTGAGGCTCACTTGGAACAACGGGGACCTTGTTGCTGCCTTCAGGGGCGGCCTCAATGGCATCAAGTGATCGTGACCTACCAACTACCCTGGATGACCTTAGTGCTCTAGCCACCCGGATTGATATCCAATTTGCTGAGAGGGAGCTAGAACTTCGCCAGCAGTCTACATCCTCCTGGCCTTGCAAGCCTGCACGCATTGTACCCGACTCTCCAAGTCGACCTCACCAGGCACTTTCATCTTCTTAACTTGAACCCATGAAGGTGAATCATGTTCATCTTTCCACGGAGGAACGTACTCTACAACTTTACAACAGTTTAAACCTGTGTCTATACTGTTGCGGTACACAACACTACCTGAAGAACTGACCAGTCTGCCTCAGTGCCAAGGTTTTGTGGGTGAGGTGACCCTGAGTCATAATGCATTCGTTCCTCGTCTGCCACTCTGGTCACTTACCGTTTTCCTTCTGGTGCTTCTTTTGATGTTCTTGCTCTTCTGGACTCTGGTCCTTCTGAGAACTTCATTCACCCCTCTCTGCTGGAGAAGTTATGAATGCCTGTCTCCCATCCGGAGAAACCCCTGCATTTATCCTCCATCAATGGGGAGATTCTGAAGGAGCCTGTCCAGCTCCGTACAAAGCCTTTGTCTCTCCAAGTTGGAAGTTCCCAAAAGGAGGAAATTTTGTTCTTTGTTCTGCCTGGTTCCGCTGCTTTGGTCCTTCTTGGTGTTCCATGGTTCTGGCTTCATGATCCGTTGTTGGATTGGAAAACGGGTGAAGTTGTCCAGTGGGGCGAGCGTTGACATTCATGCTGCCTTGAGCATGCCCTTCTGATGCAATCCCGCCCACACACATCCCTGCCTGTTGCTTCTTTTTTGACAGCTTTGAAGTTTCAAGACCATGAGGATACTTAGGACTCTCAAGTACTCTCCCTCAGTCCTGTCCACGTCTCTCCCTGCTTACCATTTCTGCTGTTTCTACTTTTCTAGTCCAAGAAGTTAACTGGGACTGGCTAGACATCTCCTGTGAAGACAGTTCTTGGGACACTGAGGAGGAGTTGGTTACCACAGGTTGTTTTTGGGGTACCCAGCTGGCCCGGAGGGGAAAGCTAAAGGGGGGAGTACTGTCATGGATCATGCTTTGGTGCGTGCCCTGGACTGTGGATGTACCCATGCCTCCGTCTCTGCTTCTGTTGCATATACTCACCCTTCCTGGCTGATGTTACTGCTGTAGCAAGGGCCTCGGTCAAGGCGGCAGCTGCAACTGCTAAGTACAGCTCACCTATCCTCGCTCCTGCTCTCTGGTGTCCTGTGCGTTCACGAGGGCGCACGCGTGGCACTGTTTGAATATTTAAAGGGACAGAATCCTATTACCTGGCCTATGACCTGTGCCTCCTACCATTTAAGGAACTTCTTGCCCTTGTCTCAGGGTCAGTTTGTTGGTGTTCTTTCTAGGATCCTGACCCCAAGCTGCTGTATTTCTATTGCTTTACCAGTTTACCTGAGTGTACGTGTGTTAACTCCGTGTTAACCCTGTGCTCATCCTGCGCCATTCTGTACACTATATCTGCTGTCTTCTGCTGTGTTACCGACCAGTATACCTGTCCGTTACTGGCCTGGGACCTGCTACCCATCTACGACTATACCCGCCTGCGACCTGTCACTGCTACTTGTACCCCGTGTCCCTGTCCTGCACATCGGCTGTCACTGCAGGTACCCATGTCAGGGGAAGCAACCTGGGGGTTCCCTGCAGAAAAGTCTGTCTGGTTTTACAGTGGACTCAGGTTCCCAATAGACTTTGCTCCCTGGCGTGGTCTCCACTGATACCATCCTTGTTCATAGTGATCACGGAAGATCCACCTTCCCGGCGTTTCTGACCACTTTATTAGAAAACGTGAAACAGTTCAGACAGTGCTGCTAGATTGCGTCCAAATTCTTTTAACAAAGGAAATGAAAACACTGAGTTCTCAGTTTATTCATTGATATTCAAGAATAACAGAGGGACAGATAACGTAAAGTTCTGAAAAATATAGTTTTAGAATTATTATTTCATGGGAAATACATATGTTTAATATAGCAGATGTCAGAAATGCTGATCACTCCTCTTTCAATGTATTCAAACCCTTCAAACCCTGAGAGAAGGTATACATTGTATGACCACACTCGTGGAGCCATTGGTAGATGCATCAGAGGTGGGACTATCATCCATACTACAATCACGCCAGGGCCACAACTTGTATTCCTATTCTAAAACTTCAACTCTTGCTCAATCATTTGCCAATTATTATTTGATCAATATGCCACTGGATTCATAAAACTCTTTACTTTCTGCCTCACTTGACAGATTTGTCATTCAGGAGTCCGGGTGAGCTGAATAACAATCTATGAGTATTGACTATCATATTTGTTGTCCATCAAATATTGGCTTGAAAACAAATTACACGAAGAATATAAGAGTTTTTAAAATGTTAATAAAAGAGCACAACTATGGATAATTGATCACAAATGGGTTGTATATTTTTATGTGACTATAGTACATTAACTGTGTATGCATTCTCAAGGTCTCTATTTGCTGTTAACAAATTTATATGCCCTGTTTACATGATTCACATGAATTTCAGTTTGGAATCTGTCTACATTATGTACCGAAATCCATGTTTCATTGTATTTAAAGGAGTTGTCTCACTACAAGGATTGCTTTTCATATTAAAGAACTTGCAAAAATAAGTCACTTTGCCATATGAGTCCATTAACAGTGTCCTACATATTCCTAGATATGCCCTCTTGTATGGGCTGTATCAGCTCCTTAGGTTGCTATAGCGAGGTAAGATGAATTGATGTAGTGAGACAACCCTTTTAATGGGAGTCTGTTCCATAGTGCTGTTTTTCTAAATTCACACTGATAAGAAAATACGTAGATAGGACTAATGGTGATGATCTGCCCCCTAATCCACAGCAAAATCTGTTGTACAAAAGGAAAATCTGCAGGAGAAATCCACCCTTTTGCCCAGAATACATGACACATTTTTCTAAAAGCTCTAACCACTGAGGACCTCCTTCTTACCTAATGTTGTTCCCATGAAGTAAAGTCCACTGCACATATGGCTCTCAGCTGCACACACTTTGCAATATTTGGAACTCCCATAGAAGAAAATGAGGAGAACTCTGCCCTCCTCATTCTAGCTGAGAGCTGACTGTGCAGTGGATTTTAATTCATGGAAACACCTCTTTAATCTAAAGTTTTAACCCAGGATCCAAGACTGGAGAAGTGTTTGAGCTGCGTTTGTATTTACAGTACTTCACAGCAGATTGTCTATAAAATATAATGCTGAATTATGAATTAGTCTTTACCTTTCCTCTTAAAATTACCTGGTGTTCAATGAATCTTTAAACCTTTTGCTGTATTATTATAAATTTGGTTACCCTGGTCCTGGTAACAGGCCCTCTTAAGAATTTCTTGAAGAGGTATTCCCATCACAGTGATTATCTTTAACCCTTTAAGCCCCAAGCCTAAAAAGTAATTAATGACCAGCAAAATTCTGTAGTTTTTGCCTCCTTGCATTTCAACAGTCGTAACCTTTTTATTTTTTAATGACACAGCTATATGAGGCCGTGTTTTATGTGGAAGAAGTTGTGGGGGCCTAGTTTTTTTTTTTTTTTAATTATTTTTTAAACCATTAACAATTAAAACTAAAACCAATGGATTAAATAAAAAGGTTATTAAAGTTGTGTATATACCTAATATTTGTAGTTTTTTTTTTTTTTTGTGTGATGTATGCATAACTTTATCAAATATTTATTTTTATTTTATTATTTACTTTATTTATTTTTTCGAAACTTTTTAACCTTTTTTTAATCCCATCAAGGGATAACTATGCAACACTCTTTTTACACTTAGTATGAATGTGCTAATACATTACCTTATTTGTCATACTGACAGAGGCAGCAGTCAAGGCAGCACACAGTGTGCCCTGACTGCACATTCACTCTACAGACAGCCCTGGGGCTACTCCAGGTCTCCAGGGCTGACTGTACAGACGTTCCCCTTCAAGGGACACACAATGGAGCAGGGGAATACCCTGTGATAAAGCGCTGGGGATCTGAGGCTTCCTCCACTTACCGGCGCTTGCAGAGATTGCTCTAGGAACAGGGCTGTTAACTCCTTTACCTGCAGATTAATGACCTGCAACAGCTGCTGTCTATAGACGGAAGGCAGTCGTTAAGGAGTTAAATATGTAGACAAAGGTAAATAAACAGTAATACTAAATTTGGAGCTATTCTGATCTTACTTAATTTGAGAGTTAGAACAGATCTTATCTCCTGCTTGTTTACAGAAGGTTTGCTAGATTAATGACCATCTCTCTCTGCTCTTACAGCCCTGATCTGCATGTTAACTTTACTCCCAGCAGTGTCTTATAAGCAGTATAGGAGCCTGTTTATCTTTCTTACTGACAAACCCTATACAGTCCTGTAGCCTTGTGCCCTGCTGTTAAAGTCCTTTCATTAGCAATGTGCCTCTTAAAAGGTTCAGTGCAAAGCTGAAATGTCACTCACTTCTGAAGAACCTTTCACAACCTAAACAGGAAGTGGGAGTCTAAGGCAATGTTCACATGGCTTATTGCCGACGTAATTGCGGGGACGGATTTCACCCCGCAATTACGCCGGCTGCCGTGCAGCGGGGCGAGGCGGGGGGCCGGCAGCTCGCAGCCATATAGACTGTCATTATCTACGGCGCATACACGCCGTAAATAATTCACATGTCACTTTCTCCCCCCGTGGCAGATTCGCCGAGCGGGGAGGAGAGACGGAATTCATTGTTCACTATGAGAACTGTGGATTACCGTAATGACTAGGATGTATTCCAGCCGTAATTTGCGCACTCCGGCGCGTAATTACGGACTGACATATGTCCAATTTTAAGCCGTGTGAACATAGCCTTAAGGTAGTTGTGAAAAGTGTACTCTATAAAGCAGCAAGATGGGAAAACCCCTTTAACTTTGAAATTAGTGTCCGGTTTATCAGAGCAGAGGACCCATTAAGATAGATTACCATGGACTTATCTGCCATATGGGATGGGGTTGTTGTACAGCAGATTCTCCTTGAAGCATTTTTCCCATTATATTTTAGTGCTGTTGTAAGTGTATCCTGTCAGTTCTATGTGTAAAGTACCGTTGAATATGTTATAATGTTATAAATGGATAGTAAGGCATATAAATAATTCATTGTTCACCCTAAAGCTTTATTAGATCTACTTGTTAATTTCCCTTTGCATTGTAGAATGATTGGCAAGTTACTTGGACTATAAACCCCAGGGTAAGTGTAAGTGTAGATATTCTCACTTGCTTTGATATATGCAGCATATGTTCATGCTTCACACATTTCTAAACACTAAAAGAATTTCTTGTGTGTATATGAAATTACATAGCTTGAATGAAATTAAGAAAGTAGACTACAATGTTCAGTTTAAAGATCAACAGCACCACCTTGTGGTGTACTTCAATATTTATCAAATGAAAGAATTTGAAGAAAACCTCAGCTCGTACATGCTTCAGTACATCACATTTTTCTCCATTTTTTTCTTTTGGTAAAATGCCTAGATAGATTAAAAGAGGTTTCATTTATAAAGGGGTGTTCCTGAACCCCACCCCGGGGGACAAGCCACCGTGCCCGTTTGGGCATGTCGGGTCGCGGGCGTCCTCACTCCTCTGCCCAGTCCTGACTTTACTTATGTCCCGCTCCTCCGGCTTCTCCCTTTCGGGCATGCCGTCCCGCTCCCGGATGCGACCCGCCATGTTAGATTTAAAGGGCCAGGCCCTGTGATTTGCTATACCTGCCCTTTCCCTATTTAACCTGCCCCTTCGATCCCTGCCAGATTTTTAGGTTTTGGGCCTACTGAGAAAACATTCCTGTCTTGTTGTATTACCGTTCCCGTAACCGTTTGCCTTGTCCCTAAACCAAAACCTTTGCCGCCTGTCTGCCCTTTTCCTTCTGTCCTGACTAAAAGTTTCCCTGCGATTTTGTGCCCGCTCCCCCTGGGCTGTCTCCGCAGAAAGCCGCCAGCGGCTGCGATCTGGTAAGATTCCCGTCGCAGCAAGTCCAACCCAGTTTTCGGCAGGCTCTGGTGAATACCGGCACCTACTTAGATTCCGCTCCCTGGCTGCGTGGTTGTGGATCACTAACCCTCGTTACAATTATGTAAGTTGGAAAATGGCCATTAAATTTTTTGGGGGGGGGTCTGTATATGTTTTAACCTACCTCTTAGAATAAGAAAGGGACTGCATCCCCATTACTGCAGTACTAAATAGTTCAGTTTCATTGATGTTAATGAGGCCAAACTGTAGTAGTAGACATAATTGAAGGTGCACGAAGAGTGCTAGGTCGGTTGCTAAAAGAAAAGACTCTGGAAAGTGGCTCCTTTCATTTGCTGTTTGCAGAATAACTTCCCCTTCCCAATGCACTTTAAAGGAATGTTCCATTTTTACAAAATGCTCATTAGCCAGTTGGGGAAGTTATAAAATAGAAAAAAAACCTCCCAAATTAAACCCCCCTCTTTTTAAACACTGTGCCACAACCGGGGGCATGGTGCTCCTGGTGATATTTTATATTCATTGTTAAAAGTGCCCGCAACATTCACAAGCGCAGGGGTCTTTCAGGGCGTCCTCGGCCATTTTATCCGGGGCTTGGGCCCCGAATCTGCTCTGGACCGGGCGGACCTGACCAGTAAAAAAAGCTACTGTTGCTCTCTGCAACAGTAAACTGAGCAGAGGCGATGAAGTGACTTCATTGCGCCACTGCGTCTCCTAGGCTGCACAGCTGTCACTCTGCATAGGCTGTATGGCCGCCAGTGCGGAAACACTTTCTGGCAGCTCCAAAAAACCCGCCCAACAGAGTGATGGCAGAAAGGAGGCCCTTCAAGGGGGACTTAATATATGTTTTAATATGGGGAGGAAAAACCCTTAACCAATTAGGGGGAATTATTTTTAAATTTTTAATATATCTTAATACCTAAAATAGGAGGGGGACTTTTTTAAACCTAACTATGGGGACCTATATACCTAAAAAAATAGGGGGACTTTTTACTTAATATAGGGGGCCTATTACCTTAAAATTGGAGGTGGGGGGGGTTTTTTTACCCAACCCAATATGGAGGGGAACTATATACCTTTAACTATGGGGGGACTTATATCTTCCCAAATAAAGGGGGGGCTTTTTACTTCCTAATAAGGAGGGCCTTTTAAAAATGCTACAATGGAGAGGGGCTTAATACCTAACTATGGGGGGGAATTAGACCCGCCCAATATGAGGGACTTGGTACCGCTTATTAGGGGAAAAATGACCTTCCCAAAGGGAGGGGACCAAAAAACTGCTTAACTATGGGGGGGGACCCAAATTTCCTGCTTTAATAAGGGGGCACTTATAAACTACCCAACAAAAAGGGACTTTATTTTTACCTAACTATGGAGGGGGCCTATTACCCCCCATAAAATATGGAGGGGTTTTTATATACCCAAAAATAGGGGGGGCCGTTAATGTTAATTATGGAGGGGGTTTATTAACTACTAAGGGACACTTATAACCTGCCTACTTTGAGGGGGTTTATATTTGCCAAAAAGGAGGGGGACTTTTATACCTTCCCCAAAACTAAGCAGGGGACTTATATATTGCCTAACTTGGAGGGACTTATTACCCTGCCTAATTATTGGGGGGGGGCTTAAATCCTCCCAACTATGAAAACCAAATTTTTTATACTACCTAAATAAAAATTGGGGGGACTTTTTTACCCCTTAACTATGGGGGAGGGCCTATATACCAATATTTGAGGGGAAATTTTAACTTAAAAAATGGGGGTTTTTTACCTAAAATTGGGGGACTTTTATACCAACCTAACAGGAGGGGACCTATATACCCAACTATGAGGGGAAAAAATTTTATATTCTTAATATGGGGGGGGACCTAATACTAACTAGGAGGGATTAATACCACTAAATATGGAGGGGACCTATATAAACCCACTTAAAAATTGGGGGGGACTTATTCTTACCTATTAAGGAGGGCCTTTTACATACCTACCCAAAGGGGGGTTTTACCAAACTAAGGGCTTTTTATTTTTAAATTAAGAGGGGACTTCTTCCTATCCTACCCCCAAACCTTATCCTGGGGGGAATTTTAACATAATACCTAAGAGGGGGGCCCAAATGCACCACCAAGGGGCCTTTTTTAACATTTAATAAAAAAATTCAAAAATCCCCCCCACCTTTAAATCTTTTTTTTTTTCCATAACCCCCCCCCAAACCTTTGAATTTTCCCCCCCATTTTTTTTTGGGGGAAAATTTTTTTACCCCCTAAATTTTAAAAAGGGAAAAGAGTAAGGAGCTGCTGGAAAAAAAAAAGGGTTAAAAATGTGGTGTAAAATTTGCAGAGACGAGTCATGGGCCCGGAGAAGTCATCAGGCGGTCTGGGCAAAAGGAAAAAAAAAACAAAAAGAAGACGACCCCCATCAGAAAAACATCCCGGGTGAGTCACTGACTGTAACAAAACTTATCCCTTCTTTTTCTCAGAGCCGTGTACAATGGGAGACACTATGTGGTGCTACATTTGGTCTTCTGGAGCATTTTTAGGCCTTTGGTAGTGGAGAATTGAAGTGATGTCTTGGTATTGTGGGATTTGTTTGTAAACATATGCTTAATAGTGTGGTGTATCTGCTCCATGATAGGTGCATTTCTGGTGACTGTATTTTTAAGGTTTTTTTCATATTGATGTCAATTAGGGTTTGAAAAGGCAAATTTGTCAGCGCTGATTTTCATTACACAGTGACTGCTGAGGTGATTTACATGATCGACGTGGAATACGCGTATAATTAGGGTCAAGAACAAACATTCTTTTTCTCTGTAAAAATACACGCCGCAGTTCACAATTTGCAGTAAAAAATGCTGTGTGAATGCAGACCTACTGAGAAAAAGGTAGCACAGAGGGCCCGGACCCTAGCAACGCTCCTGGGTGTCTTCCGGGATTCATGGCATGTGACTAAAGAGGGCTGGGATTGGCTTCAGCATCACGTGAGCTATGATCGTGTGATCATCAGCAGGCACACCAGGATCAGCCACTGGAGTAGTGTGGATTTAAAAGGTTATTCCCTCCACCTTATTTTTTGACCTTCTTGGCTGGCTAACAAGCTTTTTGTAAAAATGGAAATCCTCTATAAGAATTGTTTTTATTCAGTTGATCAAATAACTGCCATGAGGTGACAGACTATTGTGAACCATGTTGTAACTAGGGCTAGTTTCACTTCTACAGTTTTATACAGATCTCATCACAATGGAGAGGGGAATCCTAATTTTAAAAACATAATTAAAATTGTTTATGTGGGGAATCCTATACATTATATTATTAACAGGGGCGTAACTAGAATTCAAAGGGTCTTATGATAAAATTATATTGTGCTCCACAACCTATTGACAATAAATTAAAACAGCAGCAAAAGTAGCAAAAATTAAAGGTATAAATAGTACTGCCATATATCAGGGAAGCCAGATAGCTTTTCTGATGATCCATGTTATTTAAAAGGGTTAATCATGGCTGTCAAGAGTCCTCTCTTTCTGCAGGATTGCCCCTTGAACTAGGACTTGTAGAATTCTGGCAATTTTTTTTTTTTGAAAGAGCCATTTTGGTGTTGTTTGGTGGTATTGTTACTTAGAGCAGGTTACTGAGTTAATACTAATGTCAGTATCCTTAGTGGTATTGGTTATCTGAGGCGTTCCTGCTTCCTTTCCTTGGGTTTGGTGATTGTGAAGGAGCTAAGGTTTTTTTTTTACATCTGACTGTTTTCATATAGGCTGTTCTTTATACTTGGATAAGGCATAGGGACATTGGTGATGGAGGGGTTTTGAAAAAAAATAAACATGATGTCTGGTTATAAATGTGAGCTAGGAGACCTTTATTTGTTAAGAAAAAAGCTTCTTTCTGAAGCATGCAGGAATATTTAATATTACTACTAAAAATACTATATAAATGAAGAGAAAATAAGATGCAGCATATCTTTACATAAAATGCTATTTAATGAGAGAGAAAAACTTACATGCTACTAAGACACACTGTCAGCTTGTAAGGGGGGAGAGCTACCCGTTGAATAGTATTGTTATCCTACTTTCTCTCTTGTCTGTGTTCCCCTCCTCTTGTTGTGCAGTCTCTGTGTACTTGTCTGTTCTGTCTGTGTAGTGTACACATTGGTGGCAATATGCAGGGGTTGTTATGTTATAGGCTCAACTCTTCTGCTGTTTAGTTTGGTGGTGGAGTGCAGCACAGCCAAACTGACTAGTGGGAGTGGTGAATCCCGTCAAATCAGGAGTCAGAAGGCGGGGCCAGAGCTCTCAACTGTCGTTTTGTCGGGAGACACAGAGAGTGAGTTGATCAAGAGAAAAAGGCGAGACACCATTGAAGAGTGATTAAGAAAAACAGGAGGACAGGAAAAGAAAGAAAACTCAAAGGAAGTGGAAAGATGCATGTCCTGTTTCGGATATTGAACTCTATTGCAGAGACTCTCAGACGGATATAGTGTATGCTGTGGTCCACCAGTTGTCTACAATTGATATGTTTCACTAAGAAAGGCAAGTTGTGCTATAAAAGAATAAAGAAAATTGAATAAGTAATTCTGGTGTTCAATCCTTATCCATATACTTAACAAGCTGCCCAAAAGGGGTCTGGGTTTTAATTTTTTAAAAGGTTTAAAAACACCGCAAAGTTGGGTCTGAAAATTTTTCCCAAAGGGGGCATAGTAAAATCAAAAAATTAAAGGTCCCCCTAAAAGGATTGCTTTTTTATGTTTAAAAATCTTGCAAAAAAAAAGTCACTTTGGCAATATTGTCCATTAACAGTGTTCTAAACCCATTCTGAGCTATCCCCTCTTGGGGATGGGCTGCATAGCTTCTCAGGTTTGCTATAGGGTACAGACCTGTTTGGGTCCCTCCCTTTTCACACTTGGGTTTTTTTTAAAACTAAAAGACCTGGGTTCCCACTGCACTTAGTAGAAGCCAGTTTAAAAACGCCCCGAATTCAAAGGGAAACCAAGAAAACAAGGGGGCTGAGGTAAATAATCAATGTAAAGAACAACCCTTTTTAAGTTTTTCTCAGTGAGGAAGATAAGATCAAAGATTGAAAAACCATACTCTATCCTATCCAGCTAATAAGACACAGCAGGTAGAGTTGTCACCAACCTGTACATTGCTAGAGCACAGAGAGGTGGTTTGGGGAAACCCCAAGGGGAAACCTGTGTTAAACCCCATCTAATTTTCTACATATATATAAAATAAATAATATATATATTTTAAAAAAATATATTTTTATATATATATATGTGTGTGTTCAGGGCAAAACCCGCGCTCAGGCTGCAGGGAAACCCAAAAAAGGGGGCAGCAGCTGATTTGCCAAAAACCCCAAACCCCGAAACCTTGCTGCTGGGGAGCTCCCGGGGAGGACAGAGGTCCAACCACTCTGGAAAAGGGGGCGTGTCGCAACAGCCATTTTTGGGGGGACCCGAGTCCGCTCCAATCAGCTGGGGAGGGGGGGTATCCGGGAAAACCCAAATTTTAAAACCCCGGAGCTGAAGCTGCGCCGTGATATTTCCTGGGTTTCCGTCATAAAACCCGTGCTTTTTGCTTGTTTGTTTAAACCCTGAAACCTGGGCCTTGGGGGTTTTTCCCCCCCGGGTTTATCCAATTTTTTTTTTTTTTTTTTTTTTTACCTCGCTCCCGGTTCGTGTTTTAAACCCGGCTTTTTTACGTTTATTCCCCCCTGGTTTTTGAAATTTTGGCCTTTGGGGTTTCCCGATTTTTATTTTTGACCCGGACTGGCTGCCCATTCTACCTCCTGAAAGGGCCCGGCACTTTTGCACACAGGGACTTTGCCCAGTTCCATCTGCCCCCTAGGGCAGCACGTCAAGCAGGCGGGACAGTGGGCTGGGGGGCCAGTAAGGCTCACTGTACCCCCTTGACATGATTATATATATATATTTTTTAATATATAAATAAATTCTAAAAATATAATATATATAAATAATATAATATTAAATATAGTATATAAAATTAAAGTAACAGTGTAGGTTTAATTTTTTTGGGTATAAAAAATAAAAAAGAAGATAAAAACGAAAATGTTGGGCCTTTGAAAAGTAAATGTGGGGTTTTGTTTGATGGCATGAGGAGAAAGCAAGCGATTAAAAAATTTTTTTCCACTGAAATTTACCTAAAAAATTACATTCCTGCAAGGGCAGAGTGATGAGGGAAACTCCACCCTTTAAAAGTTTTTTTGTCCCAACCCCCGGAAAATGCAGCTCCGTCTTAAAAGGGTTTTAAAAATAGACAAATCACCGGGCCCTGATTGTATAACCCCATGTCCTAAGGGAATTAAGTAATGTAATAGTAGGCCCCTTTTCTTAAATTTTTTGGACTGTATAGTAATTGGTATATCCCAAGGATTGGGCTTTGAAATTGGTGCCAATATTAAAAAAAGGGGTCAAAAGGAGATCCGGGAAAAACTTGGCCTGGAAGTTTAATCTTTTTAAAAATGTATAAAGGTTTTCAAAGAATGAAACCTGGAGATCTCTCCAAGTACCTTTCCCCCCTGGGTTTATAAACATTTGATACTGTCCACATAAAAGGGGGTTAATAAAAAGAGTGTTTGGACGGGGGAAAATGTTGCAATCGGTAAGTAACGGCCGGGATAGAAAATAAAGGGTGGTGAAAATGGTACAAATCAAATGGATTCCTGCACTGGGGGGGGTTTTTATAAGGACAGTATAGGGCCCCCTATTCTTTTTAAATATTTTCATGAAAAACCCTTACACTTTAAATTTTTTGCAGAGATATAAATTTCTTAAAGTAATCAACAAAAAGGGGGAAAAATGTTTTATTACAAAGAAATCTGGATAAGTTGGAGACCTAGACAGAGAAATGGTAGATAAGGTTTATGCAAGGTTATGCACATCGGAATTAAAAATCCATTCCATTATTACTTGTTAAACAAAAAGGGCGGGGTAAAAGTGACAGGATAAGGTTTTTTAACCCGGGTGGACAGTAAATTTAAATTTGTATCACAATTCAGGAACAGCTCCAAGGAAATGGTTTATGGGGTGTATTAAAAAAGGCATAGGTGCACACGATTAGAACATCATTCTCCCATCATACAAGTCACTGGTCAGACCACACATGGAATGTTGTGTACAATTTTGGGCCCCATTGCACAGATAGGTTAGTAGTTGTGCCGTACTCCTTCCATTTTTGGATAATGGATTTAACAGCGCTCCATGAGATGTTCAGAGCTTGGGCTATTTTTACTTTTCAACCTAAGCATGCAATACACTTTGCCACAACTTTAATACTGAACTGTATGGGTCCCTTTTTTTTTTTTCATGATGCTGTTTGTTCACTTATAACAAACCCCGCAGGCATTCACCAAACAGCTGTAGTAATTTAAAAATAAATAAAAAACATATGTACACTATTAACTAAGTAGGTGACTTCTGAGGGAAATTGGTCACATTTTTGGGGTATCAGAGTACAGGGGGCTGAATGCATATGCACACCATACTTTTCATTTTTATTAACTTGCACAAAGTTGGACGAGCACAAATTATCTTTACAGTTCATTAATACTTGCTTCTTTGTGTTGCTCTATCACATAAAATATAATTAAAATACATTTAAATTTTTGGCTGTAATGTTTCAAATGAAGAACAGTTCAAGGCATATGAATACTTTTTCTACCCACTATAAAGAAACTTTGTATTTTATCTTATCAGAGAAAAATGTTTCTTCACATACCAGACTTATTTTTTCTTTCTCTGTCCCTCCCAAACTTCAGAAGTTCATCAAAAAACCTGTCGTTTATAAATGGCCACTTATGGACAGCTTATTCTGAAAAGTTACCTGAAAGTACAGGTACACTTTAAAGGATCAATGCTCTGCTGCACCTGGGAATGGAGGAGCTGTCTGAAAAAATAGTAACCAGTGACAGAAGACAGCCGCAGTGTGCCAGTCCAAGACCGCTTGTATGTGTCCTGTCACAGCATCTGGCATGTCTGGAAGCTTTTTTTCCTCTGCTTAATGAGGATGAGTACATAAAAGGAGAAAATCAAGGGGAAAGGGACTTCCTACCTGGAACAAAATTTATTGCAATGTGTTTGTGTAAGTTATTGCACAATACATCTATATACAAAGTACCTTTTGCCTTTCCATATCATTATATATTTTATCACGTAATATGGGGCGTTTAAAATAAATGCATTTTAAACCCCAAATACTTCATTTAAAAATGCCTTTTGCCTCATACATATCTACTGTTTATACTACATCTTACCTCTATAGACATCTGTATCAAACCTTGCGCCCAAAAGGGCATCTAATACTTTTAACCGACTTTAATGATTTATACAATGTGTTCATTTTTTTGCAATTATTTTAAATAATCCTGCTTCCACTCTCATTTGCATATTGCACCCTGCCTCTAAAAAAACTATATACCCCACGACTTTTTTGCACATCTTTAATGTATCCACCTCTATATTCATCTGCATAGTGTACCCTACCTCCAGATACATCTTCATTATGCACCATGTTTGCATAATTGGGCTTTGGTTGACACTTCAGGATGAACATAACATTTCTTGAAACTAAAGTAGGTAATCTCTTAACTTTAGAATGCACATGTACAACTCTTCAGTGTCTCAGTGTTATCAGCTGGCTGCAACAGAGATACAGAGAGGCTGTAAGAGTCACAGAAAGGCAAAGAAGTGGACGTCCTTTGGGCTTCTCACACACTATGACCGCTTCATTGTAAAAAATGCCCGAGGAACCAAGATGAATACACACAACCCAGGCACATTTTTAAAAAAGGGAGAGGCACCAAAGTGTCACATCGGACCATTCGTAACTGTTTCCATCAGCGTGGTCTGTGTGCTAGGCGACCTGACCACCCCACCATGCACAGGCATCATCGTCTTGTACAGAACATGAGCACTACCTGGCGAGGGATAATGGCCTCAGTGCTGTTAGTCGATTCCTCTTACAGAAATTTTTGCTCCAACAATACGAGACTCAAGGAGAACGCTATGTATCAGCCTATGTATCAGCCAGGTTAGGTACTGGGTCAGGTACCTTTGTCTGTCATCTAGCATGCAGACTACGCTGATGTAAACGGTTACGAATGGTCTGAGGTGACACTTGGTTGCCTCTCACCTTCCTTAACCATGGCTGGAATTGTGTGGCATTTATCATCCAGTTCTGCAGGGCATTGGTTAGAAAGAAGTGGTCATCAGTGTGTGATGTAGCCAAAGGACATCCACTTTTTAGCCTTTATGTTAATCTTACAGTCTCTCTGTATCTGTTGCAATATGCTGATGACACTTTGTGACACTAAACTCAATGGCCACTTCCATCTGAGAGCATCCTGATTGAAGCCTTGCAATGGCGAGGTACTGTTGATCAATTGTAAGGTGATGTCTTGGTCTCATGATATCAAAATGTGGACAGCATGATGAGGAGGACTGTTTAAATCTCAAATTGATCCCCTAAATTTATTGGGATCAAACACCTGTTGTGAATTTCCCATTAAGCTCCTTGTTAGAGATCAGCAACTACTGAAACATTGAACGGTTGGACATGTTCATTCTAAAGTTAAGAGATGGTCTCATTTAGTTCATTTAAAAAAAATTTCAGGTAATTTTATGTTCATCCTGAAATGTCAACAAATGGCCAAATATCCCTGACTTTTTGTGTGCAGTGTATAATTGTATAATGCATCCAACTCCTAAATAGGTTATTACAGTAAGAGCTGTGTGGATGTTTTAATAGGAGTAGTTTTTAACCAAGCTCTGACCAGGCAGTTTACTTAAATTTCTGACCAGACACATTTATTTATTTATTTTAGCATAGTATTTAAAAGTAATTACGCTTTCTTGGGCTTGGTTCCACTTTTTTTACCTTTTTCAGTTATACAAATGACTTTTTTTCATGTCATTTTTACTTTTATAATTTCAGCAAAAATGCTAAAAATAAAAAAATTCTGTTTTTCAAGATTTTTCTTTTTATAGCAAGAAGTTACACTGAAATACATTTTGTAATTGAGTCACCTTTCCATTACAGACATTTTTACATAGGTGACATATTGTTTTAGCCCCAGTATTAGTCCCAGTTAGGCCTCGTTCACACGGCTTATTTTGCCGCGGATTGGCGCCGTACTGCGCGCGGATTTGCGCTGCAGTACGGCGCCAATCCGTCGGAGTCATTACGGTAATCCACTGCTCTCATAGAGAACAGTGGATTCCGTCGCTCCTTCCCGCTCGGCGAATCCGCCGGGCGGGGGAGAAAGTGACATGCACATTATCCAGGCGCAATACGCGCCGTGGATAATGCAAGTCTCTGGGGCCGGGGAGCTGCGCCCCCGCCGCCCTCGGGCCCCGCCCCCGTCCCGCCCCTTATTCACGGCGGATTTGTGAGCCAGATTGCGCTCACAAATCCGTCGGGAATAAGCCGTGTGAACACGGCCTTACAGGGTGGCATACAGCCTCTACACTCATTTCAGCCCTGATCAAGGTCTGTTGAGACCAATTAGTTCCTGCAGTTAACTGCCCACCAATGATCATGTGAGTACAGCGGACCAGGAAGGAAATCTGAAGACTTCCTGCTAAGCTGCATATGTGGGGCTTATTTAGCGTTATGTACGTCATATCCCTGCCTTCTTTCTGGAGAGTCTGGCTTAGGCAAACAGCTGGCTCTCTACTCCTGCAGCTGCACTATCTTTGTGCAGTTGCAGACTCTTTAAAGGGGTTGTCTCACTACATTGATTCATCTGACCTCAGTCCTGTTTTCTTGGTTTCATTTTGAAATCAGGGGCTTGTTTACTGGCTTCTACTAGGCTGCAGTGGAAGCCAGGTCTGTAGCTATAGCAACCAATGCTGGCAGCCTATCAGGATAGATCAAACAGGTCTGTAGCTATAGCGACCTGAGGAGCTGATGCAGCTCATACAAGAGGGGATATCTAGGAATAGGTAGGACACTGTTAATGGACACATATTGCAAAGTGACATGTTTTTGTAAGATCTTTAACATAAAAAGCAATCCTTGTAGTGAGACAACCCCTTTAAGACTGCTTTCACATGTTGTGCTTTTTGGTGCATTTTTTGATGTGTTTTTTTGCGGAAAACAGTAATTAATGCTGTGCAGTTCTGCAAAAAAAAAAAAAAAAAGCATCAAAAACGCACCGTGTGAAAGGACCTAATGGTGCTTTCACAAGTAGCATTTGTTGGTGCGTTTTTGGTACGTTTTGTTATGTATTTTTGGATGCCTTTTTTGTGCAGAAGTGTACAGAATTAATTGCTTTGCCTTTTTGCACAAGAAACACATCCAAAATTGCAGCTGCGTATTTGATTAATTTTTGAACCGTTTTTAGATGCGTTTTTTGTGCAGAATGGTCAGTGGTCCATCTAACAGTGTTATTTTAACATCAATGTCCAAATGAGTTAATTTCTATAGATGATTTGAAACCATTTATAATCAAACACATCTTCTTGATCTGTTGCCAATTAATTGCTAACATGCTATACTGCGTATCTTTTTGCAAGAAACATAGTACAGATGTAACTGGGTGCAAGATCAGACTGCACAAAGATTTTATAATAAATCACTGAGTCACATACAATAGGAGCTCTGTAACTGCATTATTGTTTGTATGTACCTGTTTTGGTTATGATAATGTTCTTACCTTGCAGTGCGGAGATGATAATTTAATGGAGTGAAGGTTTTATGATCAAGAAAAAAAATTTACTGTCGGGCTATGTTTGGAATATGCCCAAAGAACCTTTTTATAGCCATCCACTATTGTCTTTTAATGAATGATGTAAATCTGTTGTGCCAGATTTGTTGTACTTATGCATGTTATGGGAAAGTAGACCACATTTGATGCTACAAATCTCCTCACTTGAATTTAAAGTTTTCTAAACTTAAAAATATTCTTAAAAAGTCTTCTAAAAAAAAAAATAAAAAGGGTTAAATTTGAATCCACAAATTTAAAAAGACAGCCCCGGTGATAAGAAATTTGTTTTTTTTTTAACCCCACCAGTTCTGTGTACAACTTTTAAATTTTAAAGCAACCAAGCTTGCTGGTTAAAGGGGAATTACTTTTTCAAGTAAATTTGTACTTTTTCAATCCAAATATATGCGATTCAACAAAATTTTGTCAGAATTTGTGGGAAAGGCAGTCAACATTCCCATAGTATCTTGGGCAACCACTCATCAGCCTGCCAGTTACAGTGGAATTAGAAAATGTATTATAAATCTATTGGACAGCTGCATCATCTGACATCAGATCCCACCCTGTGATATATGCGCAAAGCTGGTTAGGGAAAAGGGATCAAATTTTTTAAATTTAAAAGGGGGTTTTGGGCCCCCCAGGTTTAAAGCAACAAGGGGGGCTTTAGAAATCAAAATTTTGGGACTTTCCTAAAGCAGTCATTAAAAAAAAAAGTGTAAAGGTGCCACGCTGGAGCCTTGAATTTCCTTATCACGTGGGCCCTTGGTTTTAATTGGGGCTGACCTGGGGGGGAAACCTCCTTCCGCCCGGCTGCCTTTCCCGGGCCTTAAAAACCCCTTCCTCTTCAGCCCCCTCCAAACGGGGCAGGGCCTGACACACAGGGCCTGACAGGCGCAGTAGCTTCCCTGCCCGGGGGACACCCGTCCCGTCCGCTCTCCCTTCCTCCCCCCCCCTCCTTTTTTTCACTGTGCTTGGGGGGGTGGGCTAGCTCTTCTCCAGAAACCCCCCACCCCCCCCCACACCTCCCCACACAGGGCAAAGGGGCAGGAACCTTTTCCAGTGTCCTTTTCCTTTTACGTTCCTTCACCCTACATTGTAAACTAACTCTTGCAGGGTCAGTCCCGGCTTTTTTCCTGCTTTTTGTTTTCCCCACTGTCCCCAAAAAATAAAAGACATAAAGGGGCTTCTGTCAGTGAACGTTGGGGGACTAGTTTTACAAACTTTTAAATTGGATTTATCACCCAAATTGGGGCACTGACAAAAAAGCAGCAAACAAACCCCAAATAAAGGGTTTTAACTCAATTTACCCCAAAAGTTCACTGACAGCAACACCTTTTTTTTTTCTCTTAGTGTTTTACAACAAATTACATTTTAAAGCAAGCAGGTTTTTTTTTTTCTTCAAGAATTTTTGAAACCCCCATTTTTTACTGGGCAAAAAGGCAGAGATCTTTACTCAACTACACGGAAAAAAAGCAAGATCTCTGCTTGCTGGGCACTGAGATTTGGGCTTTAAATTTAAATAATTTAGACCTCATAGGTTTGACTTCTTTATTTGTATTTTTTACTTTAATTGTCACTGACAAGGCCCAAGGGAAACTATTAAATTTAGCCTTTGAATTTACACCCAAAATTTTCACTTACAAACAAGCAGAGATGTTTTCTTGAAGCTGAAAATTTGTCCTTGTTTTTCCGTAAAAGATCTCTGCCTGTTGGGCAGTACAAAAATTGGGGGGCAACACCAAATACAACAGAGGAAATTAAAAAAAAGCTTGCTTTCAGAGCACCAAGATCCCCTGCTTGCTTGTCACTGAGATTTTGGGTGTAAATAACTAATTTAACCTAAAGGGTTTACTCTTTAATTTTTTATTTTTTTACTCAATTGTCAATGAAAAGGGAAGAAAACTATTAAAGTCAGCCTTAATATTTAAAAACCCAAATGTCCCCTTACAGAAGCAGAGGGTGTTTTTTCTTTAAACTGACATTTGGCCTTGGGTTTTTCCCTAAAGATCTCCTTTCCCCGTTGTAGTACAATGGGGGGTCAACACCACTCAACAGAGGAGTTTAAAAAAAGCTTTTCTTTTCCCCGGCACCAAAATCTCTGCCTTTTCTTTCACTGAAGGGTTTGTCTGTAAATAACTAAGTCAACCTAATAGGGGTTTTACAACTTTTTTTGTATTTTTTTACTTTAATTTCACGACAAGGGAAGAAGGGAAAAATGTCAGGGCCCTTTGATATTTTATACCCAAATGTCACTTACAGCAACAGGGGAATTTTTCTTTTTTTTTTTTTTTTTTAAAAATTGTTTTTAAAAGAAAAAACACTCGAGTAAAAAACATCGAATCTGTGGGAAAAATGCCCCTAAAACAACAGTTGTATTCAACAAAGAACAGAAAAATTTTAAAACAAAAGTAAGTCTCACCCATCTCCCTTTAACTGGCCATTGGGGAATCTGGGCGCACTTGATTTTTTTTGTCAACCCAAAGGTCAATAAACCTTTTAGGGGGGTTTTGCTTGTGCATTGCCCTTTTTACTCTGCCACTTTCCAAACTTTGGCTGGTGTTTTTTGCATTTTCATTTTTTAAATTAAAATGGAAAAAACAAACAAAGGGGGGGGGTGGGGAAAGGGGGGGGAGAGGGTGGGGGGGAACAAACTTAAGGGGGAAACCAAAACCCCTTACCCGGACATCCGACAAAACCCAGGGGAAAAGGCCCCGAACGGGGATGCCCCGCATCCCCTCTGTAGTTGTGTAAATTATATTTTTTTAAAACAGTAACTGCCGATTTGTTTTTTGGGCAGGGACCAAAAAATTTGGGGAATTCCAAAAACAACTCTTTAAATTTTTGGTTTTGATGTTCGTGGTAGGGAGGGGAAAAAAAGGGGACCCAAAGTTTGGAAAAAGTGTTGTGTTTCTTTTTTCCTTTAGGGTTTTCGGGCCCCTTCAATTTTCCCGTCCCCTTCTGAATTTTTGGATAGTTTTTTTCTAAGGGAAAAATCTTAGATTTGGGGGGGCCCGGTTTTAATCCAGGGACTGGAAAAACCACTTTCTGGGCCCCTGCCGGGGGCAAAAAAAAAAAAGTAGCCTTTTTGGAAAAGCTTTTAGAAAGGAGGCCCTATTTCCCCCCCGGGGAAAATCCCCCAATAGTGCCCATAAGGGCTGAGTTTTGGGGGAGCGCAAAAGATTTCCCGACTTGGGGAAGGAACGTACTTGGGGGACCAAAAGTCTGTATCCAAGGGGAAGACCAAAGGCAATGTAATAGATCTTCGTGGGGGCCCTTTTTTATTTTGGCATGCATGGGGTTTTCAAGTTACCCATCAGGGAAACCCTGTGCGGGGGGAAATTATGATCTAAGTTTGAAACTGGAAGGCCATTTCCCCTAACTTGGGGTTGTAGATATTTGGCCGAATTGGGTTTACCCCAGTTAGCAGAAGGTTTGGGGGGGAAAAAAGGGAAAACTTTCTTGTCCAAAATGAAGACCAAAACCCTGTATTCTGAGTAGTCCCAAGGGTTTTTTTTGTAATAAGGTGAAATCGGAAATGGGGGGCCTTTAAATTCGTTGTGAAAATTTGGGGTAATTTTGAGAAATTGGGGGCGTTCCAGGGTTTGGCCTTCTAGGTGTTTTTAAGGGTTTCCAGCCCTTACTCATGCCTGCAATAGTGGAAGGGGTTGGGGGCCTATTTTTGGGGAATTTTTTTTTTGTGCTTCGTTTAAACAAGTATTGGGGGGTTTTGTCCCCCGTGTCAATAAGATCTGCTATTCGTTCACCCCGTAAAACCTTCCCTCTTTTGAAGCTCAACGGGGGGTTTTTCCCATGTGGAAAATTTTGGGGTTTCTACGAACGGTTTTAAAATGGGGAGTGATTTGGGGTTTTTTTCCCCGTATCTGGGCCCGCTTTGGTCCAGGGGCGCCCCTGCGTCATTTAATTTAAAGGGTTAATTCCCCGGAAATTTTTGGAGGTAAATTTTAGTATGGAAGGTGTAAGGGGAAATTTCTAATTTAAAAATTGGGGGAGAACTGGTTTTTTCCCACGTTGGGGTCTTTTGAATGTGCTGACATTGGCCCATCCAGTCCCCCCAAATATTTTTGAGTTGTTCCGCTATGTTGTATGTTTTTGAACCCGCGGAAAATTGATACCCCCCCTTTTTAGCGCCCCTTTGGGGCCAAAACGATCATACTTGGGGCGAGTCCCCCGGGTTTTTCCAGATAAAACTCGGAAAAGCCTGGGGTTTTTTTCTCGAAAGTTTTTTTGGTTTTTAATTAAAAGCGGGGAATGATTGGAGAGATATAGAATTTTTGGGAATATGAACATCTTGACCCCCTTTTTGCCCCCCCAGTGGGGATAATTTTCCCGTTTTTTTCCAGGTCCCTTTAAAAAATTTCTCTATTTCTTTTTGAAGGGGGGTAACATTAAATTTATAGAATTTTGGTTGCATTGTCTAGGGGATCAAAAACCCCCCATAAGGGAAAATTTGTGAATTTTGGGCCATTTAAATGGGTAACAAAGGGCCAGCGTTTTGGGAGGTTTCCCCTCAACAAACAGGGCCCCCTGAATTTTTCTTCATTACCCTAAACCGACAGGGACCATAAAGGGCCAAGATCCAAAGGGAAAATTAAAATAGGGGAAGTTTTCCGGGGTCGTGATGTATAATAAGAGTCATCTGCAAACGGGGGATACTTTTATTCGTGTCCAAACCAAAAATTTTAAACCCCTCAAAGGGTTTCATTTGGGCCCCAAGGTCCCCTTAATTTGGGGGGATTTAAATTTATAAGTTGAAGAGCAGAGGGGGATAAAAACATCCCTGGGCGGGGCCTCTAAAAATATTGGTAGTTTTGGGTTTTAAGGGAATTAATTTTCATCAGCATCGGTGACAGTTCAAACCGGCAGTGGCTCAGAAAGTGAAAAAGGTCCCCCCAAAAAACCCCTATGTCCCTTTAAACATTTTTTGAAAACTCCCATTTACACAGAATCAAAAAAGCTTTTTTCAGCTTTCCGGGGGTGAGGAGGGATTGTCCCTTTGGGGTTTTGATTGACCGGGTTTCCCCCTGATCTTTTCTGGGGGATCGCCTTTCTGATCCCCACGGTGGAGTGTCCCATTTTTTTAAAGGGAAAACCCTTTGGCTTTTGGACAACAATGCCCAAACATCCCTGCAAAACGGTTTTGCTAAGGGTTTTTGTGAGAATTTTATAATCTTGATTTAATATGAGATGGGTTATAGGATTGAATATGTGTGGGGGGCCCCCGCCCGGGGTTTAGTAAACCCAAAATAGTTTTCCCGAGCCAAAAAAATTCAGATGATTTTGCGCCCGTCCATTGTATATCTTTCCCCCCGGTAAGGGGATTTTTGTTGGTGGGGACTTTTTTGGGGACAAATATTTTTTAGTAATTTTGCCGAAAGGCCGTCTGGTTCCCGGTGTTTTTTGTTAGGGAGGCTGGGTTTTAACTTCTAAAACTTCCTCCTCCGTTTTTTAAAACCCTTTTTTTGACTTCTTTGCAAGTTGGTTTTGGGGGGTTTTTGGGAGGGGGTAGATTTGTAGGAAAGCTCCAAAGTGGCTGCGGAGTTTGTATGGGGCCGCTTTTTTAAAAAAACAGGTTTAAGTAAATTTTTTTAAGATGTTCTGTATGTTTTTTAAGGGGGAATGCGCACAGGGGTTTGGGAAATTCCCATCTTTTTAAACGAAAAGAATGGGGGCGTCTGGTCGACGGGGTTTCCCTTTTCATTTTTTGCTAAGGGGGGAGCTAATCTTGTTTCCCCCCCTAAAATTCCTGTTTTTTTTAAACGCCTCGTTTTCCCCCCCCCCCATTTCGCTTGTTCCCTTTTAATGCGTTTCCATTAATTTTTTGGGGGCTTCCAGGAGTTTCCCTTTTTTAGTTTAGTTGGGGTCGGGGGATATAGGTCTTATGGGCCCATGGGTTTTAAAAAAGAGTTTTAATTTGGGGGGGTACTTTTTTTTCGGGATTCTTTTTTGCCTTATAATTTTTAGGGGGGGGGGGGAAATTTGGGGGGGGGGAAGGGGGTTTTACAAGTCCCCTAAGAACCGCCTTGGGGGCCCAGGCCAAATAGGCTCACAAACAAGACATTTCCAGGTTTTTGTCAAAAAATTGCATCCAAACGGTGTTTAAAAAATATTTTTCCCGAAGTCTTTTGAATTTATCAGATGGGAAGGGGGAAACGCCAAAAACCCTTTTTGGGCGAGGGGGGCCCTGGTTGGGGTCCCCTGGGGAAGGGCCCATTGGGGCATTGGGCCCAGATTTTCGATGGTTTTTTTATACTGTTCCCAGGGCCCGTGGGAAGAGATTTTGAAGAAAAGAAATAAGTCAATACGGGAGTGGGTTCCAAAGTACAAATTTGGGGTAGAATGTAAAGTCTTTTGGGTGAACCCTTTTGAGTCCGGGCCCTGGATCGCAGAAAGGCAAAATGTTCCATTAAAAGTTAGAAAGGGTTTTCCCTTTTAGCCATGGGCCCTTGGGGTGGAGGTCTATGAGGCCGATCCCGCTCCGGTTGAGAGGGGGTGTTGAGGACCCTTTCCCCGTATAATGTTTTTTAGGTTTTTCCCCAAACAGGAAATTATAGGGGATCGGGGTAAAATTTGGGGATTACTTTTTTGGGGGCCCTATATGGTTTGAGAAGTGTGTAAAATTAAAATTTTATTAAGGTGGGGCTCTATTTTAAAAGGAATCTGCCTTTTTTTCAAATAAATTTGGCTGTAATACCGGAAGGTAGCTGAGTGAAAGATATTGCTACTCCTCTTTTTTTTTGGGCGTGGGGGGCCGAGTAAAATTTCTTCCCAAACCACGGGGGCCCCTTTAAAGAGAAATTTTCTTCCCCCTATTTTTTCCCAAAGGTGTTTTTTTGTAGGGGAAAATGATGTGTGGTCGAAGTTTTTTTAATGGTTTTAAATCACCCTTTTTTACGCTTTATTTTGGGGGTTCCCGGCCCCCCCCAAAATTTTCCCTGGTTATTTTTTTTGAGGGTTGGGGGTGTAGTATTTAGGTGTGTGATTTTTTGGGAGGGGGTACTCATCCTATTTCCCGTCGCGATTTTCGATTTTTTCGTTTGATTTGTTTTGTTTCGATGGAGGGGCCACTGTCCCACAGCAGGGAGCGCCTCCAGGAAATTAGCCTCCGGTTTTGGGCACAACCGGGCCCCCAGGGGAGGGGGGCCCAGGAAACACTGGGAAAAGGAAATAAGGGTTAGCAGAAAACCCTGAAAAAAACAACGGGGAATTTTTTTAAGCAAAAGTGGGAATTTATTTCCGTAATCCCAAAAAAAAACAGGAGCAGGGAGTTTTTTAAACAGTGCCCTTTCCTAGGCACAATTTTAAAAACGATGACTAAAACCCTAATATGGTTTGCGTTTGTCCCCGGGGCCCTCATTGGGGGGGCACAGGAAAAGGGCCCGTCGGGGGCCTCCCAGGGTTTTTTCGTAAAGGTTTTTTCGGGGGGTCGGGCTCACTTTCAGGCGACTGGTTTAAAAAAGGGTTTAAACCTTAATGTTTTTTTTTTATATAGAACCCCGGGATATCGGGGGTGGGAAAGCCCTTTAAAATTTCATTGCCCACTGAAGTGGAGAAAACTTGGGAAAATGGGACGGTTTCGTTTTTTAACTTGAAGTTATTTTTGGGCCTTGTAATTTTCCCTTTTCACCCCCCTCCTTAATGTCCAGTTAGCAAATCGGGCAAATTTCTTTTGGGCTCGGGGGCCCGGCTGTCCCCTCTCACCCCTTGGGGGGCCCCATGCGGTGGGGTCTTTTTAAAGAGCAGAGGGTCGTTTTGGAAGGTCCAAAAGGGGCAGTGCTTTTTTGGGCCCAAGTCCCCCACCAGATACTTTCCTTTTTAAATTTTTTCTTGGGTGACATGTTCGGGGATTTCCCCCCAAACCGGAGGTTTTTTCCCCTCTCCCTGTTCTCTAGGGCTTCCACTTGCAAAGTAGGATTATCTCGGGGTTTTTGGCATTGAGCGGGTGCCCGTTCGTTCGCTTTGCGCGGGGCGAATTTTTGCAGGACAAACTCTGGCTTCCCAACTCCCGATTTTTTTTCGCGAATTTTGGGAAATCTGGCTCAACCTTTAGTTTTTCAGAGGCTTTAAACAAATCTATTCTTCTGTCCAAGTATGGAGTAAAGGGGCTTTTGATACTTCAATGGCCACTGCGGCGCACATTCTGCTCAAAGCCCCGGATGTGGGAAGGGTTTGGGCACCGGGGACAGGTTCGTCGGGGTGATGTCACTATCCGTCAAAAGCTCTTGGGACACCCATTAGCTGGAGAGGCTGGTGGTGTGATAGTTTTTATTCTGCGATTTTGGTTTGATTTTATAACACTTTAGCTTGTGAGTCCTTGTTTGCAAGGGGTATCTAGAAGTATTTTTTTAACCATTCTTGTGCTGAGTGTGGATTGTGACCTTAAATACTTGTCCATGATATATGGAGGCTTTATCCGTTGAGGGTGAGAGAGACAGCAGGAGTTTGTGCCTAATGGGTGGTGTCTAATGTAACATCAGGTCTTGACAGCGTCCTAGTGGTGAAGCAGAGATAAGGCAGGGGAGTTCAAGGTATTGTCGGTTGGTGTGTTGTCCAGCAGGTGTCGCTGTTGAGCTACCTTTAGTTTAGGAAGCGAGTCAGAGGATTTGTTGTTGAACTTTTGCTCTTCTCACTAATGCTGTAGGAGTGATTTCTTGTATGTGACCAAACACGTGGTTCAGGGAGGCCTGTGTTTGGGAGTTTTAGAGTTACAGTGTTGTAGCTGTGGCCTGAGATACAGTGCTGGTGATACGTCCTGTAATATGCAGTCCCGTAGGTGGCACTGGTGCTGTGTGTGTAGGTGGACTGTGTATCCTAGCAGGTGAGCCAGTCACTAGGTTGTGATGAGGGGTTGCTCAGATGGTGGGGCGCAGTGGGCTGTGATCTGGTTAACCCTCCGTATTCACCACACTATTGCGCTACACTGGGTTGTGACCCCGTTGAGGGGCTGCAGAGTTAGAGATTCAAATGTCCCGGGTAGTTTTAGTAGGGTGCCGCAGGCTGTCAGGCTGTGTGGCTTAGGGAGAGAGAGGGAGCTGGGTTGCTCGTCCGGTTCTAGTGCTGGTTTGAGCGAGCGTGGTATGCCGTGGTGGGGACTGCGCTGTGACCAAACACTGTCTCCCTTCTGCCTTAGCCAGTCACTATTGTATGGAGTTCTGGTCTCAGCGCTGTGGCCCTGTAGGGAGTACAGTGACAGGAGGGGGTGTCTCTGAGGCTGAGGTATCTCGTTTCTCCCCTGGATTAGGTTGGGGTGACGGGTATATCCGCAGGGTGCGGTAAGATGGCCGGTGCGCAGAGTGGCGGGTCTTCCCGCCAGCAGCGGTCAGTCACTTGTGCGGCTGATTATCCTGCCCGGAGCTCTCGGGAGCCAACAGTGTGGGGTTACCCCTAGGGCTTAGCGTCGTCCCCCTCTCCCTGGTACGATCTCACCTCCGTCCTGACGTTGGGGCTTTCAGAGTCTTTATGGCGTCCCTGGTCAGAGAGGTCGGCCGCGGGTCTGCTTGACCTGCCGCCTCGGGCGCCGTGCCGTCTCACGTCTCTCCGGTCTTCCCCTCCCTCCGTGATCTCCAAGGTCCGTGGTGATCTGCAGCTGCAGCGTGTAGTCGCGGCTGGGCACGGTTTGCGCGGGGATCGCCGCCGCCGCCGCTCGGCTCACCGGGTCCGGCTGTACGTGGCTCCGATCTCTCTCGGTCCCTGCGCGGGTGGCTTGCGGCCTTAACGTTCGTTCGGGCCGTAGTTCTCAGCCAAGGGGGTCGTGGTGTGTGACCCTGTCTCCTCCGGGTCTGATGTCTATTCACCCGTAGCAGGCGGGCTTTAGCTGCCGCGGGCCTTCTCCCCTCTGCGCCCCGGGCTCACGAGGCCAAGCTTCGCTCGGACCCCGGGGAAGGTGGATATAGGGCTCCTCTTGGCCCCTCGGTCTTGTCCCGTCGGGGTAGTGTGTTTTGCCTCCTGGAGCGATGCTTTTAATTTTTTTTTTTTTTTTTTTTTTTTTTTTACTGTTCCCGATGGCAACGGATTCAGCAGGGAGCACTATGGAGCTCTCTTAAGATGCGGCCGCCATGTTGCGTCCCGCCCCCGGCGCAAAATGTCTTTTTTGCCGGTGAAAAGACGGTTTCTTTTAGTCACCACAACAACAGAACAACGCTTAATTAAACCCTGGATGTAAATTTCGCAAAAGAATTGAGAAGCTAAAAACTACCAGCTTTGTAGCGTGTTACAATGCCATGTATTTTACGCTACACAACAAGAGAAAAATTTGTAATTAACCTTCGGTTATGAATTATTCTACAGGAAAAATGTCTTTTTTGCCGGTGAAAAAGGACGGTTTCTTTTAGTCACCACGCAGCAGAACAAAGCTTAATTAACTACTAGATGTAAATTGCGCAAAATAATTGAGGCGCAAAAACAATACCAGCTTTGTTTGCGTGTTACAATGGTGTATATTTTACGCTACACAATACATAGAAAACTTGTAATTAACCTTCGGTTATGAATTATGCTACAGGAAAAATGTCTTTTTTGCCGGTGAAATGACGGTTTCTTTGAGTCCACCACAACAGCAGACAACGCTTAATTAACCCAGGATGTAAATTGCAACAAAAGAATTGAGCAGCCAAAAATACTACCAGCTTTGTAGCGTGTTACCAATGGCATGTATTTACGCTACCAGCAAGAGAAAAACTTGTTAATTAACCTTCGGTTGTGAATTATCCTACAGGCAAAATGCTTTTTTGACAGTAAAAAAGAGGTTTTTCTTTTAGTCACCACAGCAGCAGAAAAACGCTTAATTAACCCCTGGAATGTGAATTGCGGAAAAGAATTGGCAAGCAAAATGAGTGGTATTTGTATTGTAAATAACGCTGTTACTTAAATGAATTAAACAGGAAACAGGCTTAGATTCACCCTTGGATATCCAATATGCTGTTGGCAGATAACCATTAAAGGTATATGCAGCTGCACTGGACGCACAATGGACTTCAGATCCATTACCCCACTAAATCCGAAATAGAACGATAAGAGAAGCAGTCTCTGAGGGGACAAGCTGTGCACCCCCCAAAATCGCTGAATAAAAATGGATCTTTAGTATTTGAGATATCATTAAACCAGCCGTGGCAGCAACCTTCCCTAATCAGTACAGGGAAGCGTTATGAGCCTCCAGCGATTCGCGGGCCAGGATTTATATAGTGCCGGGGACGTCACAGAATCTGAGGTCTATGATTGGCTTCATCTCTGCACATGTCATGTAGGCTATGCCCTTCTCCTTCCAGAGTTCTTTGCCCCATGTAACGCCATGTGCTTGCAGCCAATTTTTATCAATCTAAGCACACTGTCGTTCTGCAAAAGTACCCCAAAGTTCGACTCGTTCCGACACCGAAGTTTCCTGATTTTCTAAACGAATTCCACTTCGTTATAATCAATTCGCCCCCTGCTCCCGCCCCCCGCCCCCCCCCCCCCCGTCCACACGCCGTAATTGCGGGGCGTAATTACGCTCCGCAAATAAGCCGTGTGGACCTAGCCTAAGACTTACTACTAAGGAGTACAGAGGATAAGATTAGAATGACAGCACCTGGGGTTTATCGCATGACGTATTGAACACACCACCAAATTTTCTTAGTAAATATATTTCTAAGGGTGATATTAACGTGAAATTCTCACCAGATTTTAATAACAACCCAACTAACCCGTATATTCCTCTGAAACACCTATAGGGTTAACAAACTTTCTAAGTGTTGTTTTGAATACCTTGAGGGGTGCAATTTCTTACGTAGTAATTTTTGGGGGTGACTAAAATACAGACCCCTTAAAGCCATGTCAGAATTGGACTGGTCCTTACAAAATCTGTATTGCAAATTTTCTTGAAAATGTTAAACATGTTTCTAAAATTTAAGAGACCCCTAATGTCATAAAAAAAAGATGATTTAAAAATGATGCCAACATAAAGTAGACATATGGTAGTTGTTCATTATTTACTATTTTGTTTGGTATGACTGTCTTACACAAAGAAATTTGAAAACTTTGAAAAATGGCAAATTTTTCAAAATTTTCACAATAAACTGATATTTTTCACACATAAACAAGGATTGTTTTGACCAAAATTAATTTCTAATTTAAAGTACAATGTGACCAAGAAAACAAAATCTCAAAATCACTTGATAGGTAAGAACATTGAAAAGTTATTCCCGGATAAAATGACACGTCAGATTTTAATCAAAGGGCATTGTCCTTAAGTTCAAAACAGGCTTAGACTTTAAGGGGTTATAGAGTGTTTGTGCAAGGAATGGGCGAAAAATCCTACCTGAGCAATGCATGCAACTAGTTCCTCCATGCGGGAGGCGTCCTGAAGCTGTCATCACTAGTGTTGAGCGATTATAATCGACAAAGTTGAAAATGGCACAGTTTTAGGTTGATCGGCAAATTTCCGATCACGCGATATTTTAGGTGAGAATCTGCGCATAATCTATTATTTTTCGCGCCCATTTTCGGCGCTTTTTTGTCATTTGGTGGCAGCAAATCAGCTTAGAGCATAGAGCAGGGTGAGTGGGGTGCGACCTCCCCATTTTTTTGTGGCGGGGGGGGGGGGGGTGGTAACTGTGATGTGTATGGGTTGGCTGGAAAAATCACATGACCTCGTTTGCATAGAACAGCGTTTCTTGTTCTTCATCAGTGTTTCAGTGGCTCTTATTAGAGCAGGACGTGTGCTAGATCTCCCCTCAAAACAGCTCAGCTCAGCTCAGAGACACAGTTCTTCTTATTCCACACAGACAACTATGTTTAGCTGTGAACATAGAATATAGTAGATTAGAGAATTTAGTTAGTAGACAGAGAATTTTAAAGAAGCATCTAGCGGCTGTACAGGCGGGGGGCGGGGGTCCGGGCGAAACACAGACAGTACAGAGGCAGGCTTTTGAAAGGTGAGTTGTATTTTGTGCGCACGACGCTGCTTTGAACATGCAGTGAAGTGGCTTTATTTACCAGAATTTTTGCCAGCACATCTCGCACCTGAGGTGACAATAGATAACTGTTTAGTGTTGAGCGATTTTATCGGACAAAGTTGAAAATTGGCACAGTTTTTAAGTTGATCGAAAATTTTTTTTAGATCATGCAATAATTTAGGTTAAAATCTGTGCATCATCTTATTATATAGAGCCATTTTCGGCGCTTCCTGTCATTTGGAAAACCAAGCTCCCTCTTCATATTTATGCATGGCAAACGTTCTACAGCACCTGCAGGCTCAGTTGCATCTGGACAATAGCTGTTTTTTAATGTTGAATCGGTGCCAAGTATTCGGAACGAAGTTATTTTTTGCCGAGAAATTCGGCGAAGTGAACGAAACGAATTTCGGGAAATTCGCCCATCTCTAATTGTAGTATTTTCTTCACCCATGCTTCAAAAAAAATGGATTTAAAAGCGATCAAAAAGCCTTGTGAGTAGTGTTGAGCGATTATTATCGACAAAGTTGAAATCCGCACAGTTTTTATGTTGATCGAAATTTTTAGATCATGCGATAATTAAGGTTAAAATCTGTTGCATCATCTATTAATATCGCCGCCATTTTTCGGCACTTCCTGTCATTTTGGCGGCCAGCAAATCAGCTTACAGAATAGAGCAGGGTGAGATGTGTGTGCGACGTCGTGACTGGAATGTGTATGGTTGTGCATGAGCTCGTTTTACATAGAACAGCCCTTCCTGTTCATGATCAGTGTCTCTCAGTGTTTCATAGCAGTAGACGATGGTTCTGCCTTGTCCAACCAGCTCAGCGAATTATTATATTTCTTCACAGAGAAAGCTTATACTGTTTGCTGTGATCCTTACAACTTCGTAGATCAGAGATTGGAAGGATTTTATGTAGTTAGGTAGAGAATTATAAAGGTGCATCTTACCGCTTAAAGTCACAGGGGAGCGGAGGGAGGGAGGGGGGTCCCGGGGCGAACACAGAAAGCACTATAAAGAATACTGGATAAAGTTTCCAAGACGTAGTGTAGACATTCGCACTGGCATAGCCTTTTTATTACAGTTTTCTATGATATATTTCTGGATATGGGGGCAGCCTGAAATTATATTAGGATAACACATCATTTTATAGTAACTGCAGGTCTCTTTGTTAGGTGCAAAACTCCACTTGAATTTATCAGTATACAAACCCAATTTTTCAGATAGGTGTTCTTTTCAATTTTGCCCATTCAGCTTGTTGATATACCACCCTTGCAGTTAAATTAGAATCCAGAAATTTTGTAGTCAGCACAGGTTGATAGGACGAAGCAATAACAATCGGGAGTGCCAAAAATACCTTTTACATATCGAATACAAATAAAGATACGTGTTTTTTCACTTTTGAGCACTACTGCTTTGTTCATTGAGGCACCATGCACTTAAATGTGTATACAGTCAATTTGTAGTCACCACGGTGAATCGAAAGGTGCCAAAATACATTTTATTATCGCAATTACATTTCAGATACGTGTTTTTTCACTTTGGCACAGGCCAGCTTTGTTGATCTACTTTGCAGTTTAAATTTGAATACAGCAACTTTTGTAGTTCACAACGCAGGTGAATTGAAAGTGCCAAAAAAATACTTTTTATTATCGTATACATTACAGATACGTGTTTTTTCACTTAGGCGCAGGCCAGCTTTGTTGATAGTTTTCTTTGCCAGTTAAATTTTGAATACAGAATTTTGTAGTCACCACAGGTGAATTGATTAGGTGCAAAAAATACCTTTTATTATCCGATTACTTTATAGATACGTGTTTTTTCACTTTGGCGCAGTCCCAGCTTTGTTGTTAGAATCTACTTTGCAGTTAATTTGAATACAGAATTTTGTAGTCACCACAGGTGAATTGAAAGTGTCAAAAATACCTTTTAATATGTATACTTTCAGACAGGTTTTTTTTTCACTTTTGGTAGTCCAAGCTTTGTTGATAGATCTACTTTGCATTAAATTTGAATCCAGCAATTTTGTTTTGGATTTGAGGGATTTGCGAATGGCTGTGATTGCCGTCTTTTCTAATAAGAGACTTCCAAAAACCTGCTCCATACACTTCTAAATTTTTATATTTCTGAACATGGAGCAAAAATCCAGGTGGTAAGCGAGCAAGAGGGGGGTAGGACATGGAGGTCACGAGGTACGAGAGAAGGTGTCCTTCCAGTGGCTGCTACAACACGCATGCAGGGATCGTCAGTTGCAGACCGTAAGGCCTGTCATCGCTGGGTCAGGGCCCTGTGAATCTCAAGTATACGAAACTGCATCGCCATTGTCTTCAATGGTTAATGCAACCTGCTCAGCAGTATTACCTCCTCGTCCTCCCAGTCACGGCCACAAATGCTCGTCATCAGCATCATCGCATCTGTCCAACATGAAGTAGCCCAAATGTCAACTCGTGTACCCACCACGTGGATAATCCATTTTCTCGAAGTCCCTCTATGAAGACAAAAATGCGGTTGGGGTCAGAAGGATGTTAAAGATCAGAGGCAAAGTGGATGATTTCTCTGCTATGAGCCCAGTTACTGATGCCAATAGAGGAGGGAGATGGAAGCCGGTTCATTCGGCAAAAAATTCCCGGGCGGTCGGGCAACGCCTGCAGTCCCTCTTGCATGTAGCCAGACAGCTCCTGGATGCAGAATGTCAGGACCGACGATAGTCACCTGTGGTTGATGATGATGATGACGACATTGCGGATCCAACGTGGTCCTTGCAGCAGATTCATCACTGGACGAGGGAGGAAGAGTGGGGTAGTGTCAGTAAGGGTTAGCCTCTAAAAAGGGAGAGGGCCGGTCGCAGAAGTCCGCTGATATGTATTCCGCCAGCTCACGGTTAGCGCAAACCCGCCTACTCGCTTATTCGCCGTCAAAAAGGTCACAGGACCTCTCAAGCCTGGGCCTTATTTGAGCATGCCTCTGATTCACCCAGCGATGTCATATGCCGCATTTGGCCGTAAACGCTAAGTAGAGGCATGAATCATTAGTGGTTACCAAAACCAAACTGTATAGTCACATGCAGCGAATGCATGAGTTGAAATGGAGGCATACACTTGGCCAAAAAGGCCAGACCGACGCCTGGCACTCCAAACCACTGTCACCACCCTCTGTCTCCGCTCATACCTCCTCACTCTGCCACCACCAAGCGTTCCTCAGCTGCCCAGTCCTGCTCAGAGGTCATGATCAGGGATCAGCCTCTCGCTTCAGCCTCCACCGTCGCCCGAGTACCACCAGCACCACCTGAGGGACCTATCCTACCCCTTCTCCTCCTGACAGTTTGATGACCTGCACGCCGTACAGCGGCCAATCTAGCAGCCAGCCTTCTGTCTTCCAGGTTTGGGAGCAGAAGAAAAACACTTTAACCCAAACCATCCCAAAGCTAAAGCCTGAAATATCAGAAAAAGTTTTGGTCCGCACTCCAAAAGAACAGGCCAATAAAATCACCCAATTTAATTTTGAAAGTATTAAAAAAAAAACATGCAGCAAGCAAGCAAGCCACTAATAGGTGTAAAATGGCTTACGGTTTCAGGGCATCAGCCCCTTAGTCATAGCACAGTTTACAGTATAGTGACAACTTTTATAGGGACTAAAGAATAATAATCAATCACTTACCTTGAGAGATGACAGCATGACAAAATGTCCGTCATGACTATCGACCTATCATGTTGATAGAAGTCGCGCCAACAGTATGAGTTAAGACGCCGTCCGCATGCGCTCTCACAGAGCACCACGGAAAACGCCGCACACGCGCAGAAGATACCCCAAGTGGTGACTCGACGGCGCATGCGCAAAGAGGCCGGGAGCGCAAGGCAGCCAAGAGTCGGAGAAAACACCCACACTAAGCGCGACAAATAGCAACAAATATGATGGTTAAAGAGGATGTGTATTTATATAATCATGTCTCACAGGAAGATCAATCAAGACCAATTAAATCAAAACATACCATAAGAATAAGTCAGCAACAGACTTTATAGGGAAAAAACAGATATAGATACCAAACAATATGACAAAACACTGAGAGTCTTATGTAGAGGGAACAAGGAGTATTTAAACTTTATACAGAAATGTTAAAAACAGATTTTATATATAATCAACTATAAGCCATCATAATGAACAAAATTTCGTTACGTATATTTAACCCTTTGGGCCATTGGTGTTCAATAACAATCCAATGGGCCTCCCTATCATAGTTTATGAATCAAATCCCCTCCCGTTTACCTATCTGCCCCTTTTCAATTGCAAAGGCCCTTTTAAAAAATTTTTTTTGGATTGGTGAACATTTTAAAAGTTGGCAGCGTTAGAGATAGTCATTGCCAGGTTTTTCATGAGTTCAGATGCCACATACCCTATTTTTAAATTTTTGGGTAGTCGAACTAACTAGTGAAATGGCAATGTGTGCATTTTTTAAAAATACACTAAAAAGCAGTGTTACAATTGAGGTATTTTTTGATGGTGAAATTCCCGACCATTCGCATAAAAATTATTGTCACCCTAAAAAAAGCAAGGTCTTAACGGGTAGGGGGCCACACTTTAAAAAACCCCATGATGTTTTAGCCAGCTATTGGGGGGAGACCCAAGTCGGGAAAGTGTAACCAATAAATCCCTTGGGTTTTGGGGTCGCGGCAACCACCTGCAACCTTGAGATAAAATATCCCAAGTGTTGCATCCTCAGATAGTACAGGTAAGTATTTTATATGATTTTTATAAGGGAAAAAAAAGTATTATACAAAATTTGTTAAAGTAGGAATATTCCCAAACACATTACCTCGTTCTTGTGGATGTAGTAAATGTTGCCGTTTTTTTTTGTTCGACATATTTATCCCCGGGGGAATGACCCAATTGGGTATCCTCTCGCTGACAGTCCCCTTTACAAAACTTTTTAGACTCGTTTCCCAAACTTAATTGGGAGGAGCAATTACGTTTTTTTCTCTTAGTTCCCCCACCGGAATTGAAAGAGAGTGTTCTGGGGTGGGGGCTGCGATGTGGATATGGTATTACCACTGACAATTTCGATACGTCCAGTTTAAAACCCCCTCTCAGTTACCCCGTTAGGGGTTTAAAACAAGAAAAGAAATTTGGGTAGAAATTAAAATCTGGGAATCGAGGTTAAAAGGGTTATTTTTGAGGAAAAGCTGCAAATTGGGAACCGCCACAGTGAACCTTTCCAAATGAATAAAATGTCATCTATATACCCGCCATTAACCACTGGGTGTCAAAAGAAAATGATTTTTGTCAAAAAAAAATATACATTGCTCAAACCAAACCTAAAAAATTCGCTAAAGGGTGGTGAAAACTAGAACCCCTATACTCCACAAATTGTAAGTAAAAAGTTTGTCAAAAAAAAAAAAGTTAGTGTCAAAGAAAATACAGTCAAAATTAAAAATTGCTGTAATCAATAGAAAAAAAGACTTATTGACAAAAATGAAATTTAAGAGCAAAAAAAGGCGACATCCTGGGTTTCAGGTATCAGTATCCCCACACAACACAACCATGAAAAATGAGACTGCCCGCTAACCTTTTCCATACATTTTAAGACATTAAGTGTGCCCTTGAAAAATACCCAGGGGCCCACGCCCAACCCAAAAGGGCTGTAAATGTGAATCCGGGCCATTGCTTAAGGGTTCCAACAGGACCAATCCCCGAGAAAATGAGTCCATAGGGGGCCCAGATAAAACCCTTGTGGCCTTAGGGGGCCCAAAAAATGACTGGAATGATTTGGATCTGAAACCCAAAAAGCCCGCTCAGCTTACAAAAAGAAAAAAAAAATCCCCAATGTTTGACCTTCATTAAGAAAAAAAATAATTGCAACGAAATGTTTTGGTGGGATTACCGGGTTTATTGGGTTTATAGGTGTTGGCTTCGGAAAAGCAGCCCCCTTTCAATGAGTTTGTTTTAAAAAGTCCCGGGGCATGACCAAAATTGACCCGCCCTTGTCAGCCATTTTAAACGAGAGCTGTGTCGTATTACAAAAGCTCCGAAAAGGCTTTGTTATCTTTGATAAAAAAATTTTTAAGGCATGGAGGAGGGGATTGCTGGCCGGTTAAAAATTAATCTGCCTTGGAGCCGTCCCACACCGGGGTCAGGAGCTGTGGACGGCTTTTAAGCAACGAACGAGCGCATGCTGGGTGAAAAAACCCTTGTCCCAGGCAAGGGTTTGGGTGCGATAAAAAGGGGGCGAAATTTTGGGGCCCCCCTTAAGATGGGGTAGGTGGAGCACTTCCCTTGCCGGGCACATGTAAATAAACCCTTTGTGTCCGGGAAATTTCTAAAGAGCTACCCGGGCCGGATCCCTGCTGAAGAAGGCTGGGAGGCCCCTGATTTTTTGGGGCCACTTCCCCCCGTTCGCCCCGTGCCTCGTCCCGCCTGGTGCTTTGAAAGGTCCTCGGCCTCCCCGTCAACCTTTCCTCATTGTTAAAGGTTGCAAACACGCTGGAATTCCACCCTCCACATGCCCCAAGCGATTTTTGGCACAGCGAAATTTGCCATTAGCAGTACGAAGGGGACACATGGCCGGGACAAGCAGCGGTAGGGGCCCCTGGGGTTTTAAACCCAAACCGAAGTGGAGGCAGGTAAAAGAGCTCTGCACCATCCTTGCCAGTTTTAAAGAACCCAAAAAAAAAATGGTCATCCCGGAAACAAACCCTTTTAAAGCTGGCATTGGGTGATTTTATTTTTCGGGAAACCCGATCAGTTGGAAAATTGAAAAACCCGGGTTTCCCCCCCAGCGACGGAGGAGGAGACGGACACAGATGCGGACCGGACCCTTTTCTTCCGTGAAACCCAAAAGGGCCCCGACATTTTTCAAAAATTTCATCGGTCTTCTTTTGGCGAGCTAGGGGCCAAGGTGGGCATCAGTCCCCAGGGTGCACCCATCTCAGGCAAGTCGGGCTTTGTTGAACCCTGGGGGCCGGGGGCCCGCGGGGAAAGGAGGAGGTTTTTCCTAGACCCCGGGGGGTTTACCGACGTCCCTGCCTTGGAAAGGTTGGCGGGGAATTTTTGAGGCGGAGGAGGAAGATGAGGAAGGTTTAATTTTTGCTAGTCCCTCTCGCCCCCAGAGGTTTGGGAAAATCAAGGCCCCCTCTCCCCCAAAATGGTGTTGGGAAAATTTTTTTTCCTTTTCCTCCAACATGCCCCTCGCTTTAAAGGCCATCAAAATAAAACAAAGTTACGGGGTGGCCACCCTCCTGGACCCCCGGTAAAAAAACAAAAATCAGCATTTTCCTTTCCCACCCACCCAAATAGATGAAAAAATTGCAGGAAAGGGAAAGGGCCCTTTTGGCTGATTGATCAACTGGAGACTTTCTTTTTGCGTCGCTTCAGTTCCCCAAATGTCAGGGGGGAACAACATCAGCGAGTGCCAGAAAGTAGGGCCCAAGTAGGGTAGGGGGCAGCAAAGGCAAGGTGTCAGAACCCCCTAAGGGGTGACCTCTGGCAATTTTTTTGTTTTACCACCCCCAACCAACGCAGCAATGCGGGGCACAAACCAACACACAGAAATCAATTAAGATCATGGTGCAGGGACTATCTGCGTCCCCCAAACACCGATGTTTTTGCATGTGTTTTTCCGGGCCCAATAGACTTCTGGGTTTTCCAAAATGGACGAATGGGGTGAGCTTTGGGTTTGTCACGCCATATTGGTGTTGTCCTGCCCAAACACCAAAAGGGATTCTGAGCGGACCCTTAAAACACACTTGGGGGAGTAAATTTCAGACAAACGCATCCCGGGTTTTCCACAGATAATTTTTGATCGTTTTAATTTCATCAAGTTTAAACAGGCTTTGGAAAATTTTGATGTGTTGTGGCCCCCAAATTTCCCAAAGGGCAACCCATTAGTTGCCATCTACTTCACATTCCTTTTTAAACAGAAATTGGGCCTCTTTTAAAACTTTTTTTTTAAAATGATCATTTCTTTTGGGAATTTTTTATTTCTTTTCCCAAAAGTTCATTTTTCTGGGGTTTTGCTGTGAGGAACTGGAAAAGACAGCAAGGTTTCAAAGACAACACCCTTTTTCCATTTACTCACTTATCTTAAAAAAGTTTTCGCATTGTTTAATGGTTTTTAGGCCCTGTTGCTGTGAGATACAGCAAAAACATGGCCTTTGGAAAGAAATGTGATTCAAAATGGCATTTCCCCTCACAATTTTTAATAGGGGGAAAGTCATATTTAAAAATTTTTTGGGGGCCCTGTTGCTGTGAGATACCCGCTTTTAAATTTTGGGGCCTTTGGAAAAGAAATGTGGCTTCTAATGGTATTTTCCCCCCACAATTTTTTTAAAAGGACTGAGAGTCATATTTATAATTTTTTGGGGGCATTTTAAACTGTGGATACAGCAATTTAAACAGGGGCCCTTTTTAACAGAAATTTTGGCTTCTAAGTGGCATTTCCCCCAAATTTTTTAAAAAGTGGGTGAGAAGTAAATTTTTTTAATTTTTTTTGGGCATGTGCTTTTTAAATTTCAGCAATAATACAAAGGGCCTATTATAAAAAAAAAAGGGTTTTTTTCTAACAGACATTTGTTTTCCAATTGACCAAAGTGGCTCAAGGGTCCCTGCTTTTTAATTTTTTAGGGGATTTTTTATGTTTACATGCGCTATAAAATTTTCAGGTCCTTTCTAAAAAATGTTGTTTTTTGCAGACATTTGTTTTTCACAATTGACCAAAAGGGCCCCAAGGGTCCCTGCTTTGAATTTTTGGGGGCATTTTTTTCTGTGGGCCCTGCAGCTATACTAAAAGGGCCTATTTTAAAAAATGTTGTTTCTAACGACAAATTTTTTCTTCACAAATTTAAACCAAAAAGGGCCCCAAGGGGCCCTGCTTTGAATTTTTGGGGCATTTTGCTGTGACTGCAGCTACTACAGGTTTCCCAATTTTAAAAAATGTTTTTTTCTAACAGACATTTGTTCTTCACAATTTCAAGAGTGGGGTCAAGGGTGATGGTGCTGTCAGAAACAAATTTGGTGGGCCGGTTTAAAGGACCCCATATTCAAAAAGGACTTGTTTTTTTCAAGATCTTTAAAAATAGCTTTTCAATTTCCCCGAAAAGGGCAACCCATTTTAAAACAATGAAAAAAAGAGAAACAAAAAACATGGGGGGGGATTCCATCCTATTTTAAAAAAGTGGGGTTTTTTTGAAAATTTAAAATAAATAAAAAACTTGCATGTTTCAAAATAGCTGTTAAAAAAAAACCCCCTGAATTTTACAAGGGAGGTACAGGGAAAAATTGACCAGGGTTTTTAGGTTTTTTTTCAGAGGCTTTGGGTATGGAGAAAAACAGGGGAACCAAAATAAAGAGCCTTTCCCCCAGCACGTTGAGTAAAATGAGAAAAAGAATGCCAAGCAAAAAGGGGAAAAAGGGGGGTAAAAGGAGCGTTAACCCCCCTATTTCCAAAAAGAAGCTCAAAATTTTTCCACACTTACGGAGGGGGAAGCGGGTACCCAGGTATTGACCCGTGTACAGAGGAAGGTGGGGTTTTTTCACAAATTCCGTTCCCCACTTGTTCGCACGACAGTTTTCGTTGCTGCGTCATCAGGGCAAATTTTAAAAATGCGGTTAATAGAGACGGACGCCACCCCGGGCTTTCACCGCACCCCCACTGTAAACCCCCCCCCCCCTTTTCAAAGCTGTGGGCCCCCGGGGCAGGTATAGTCCCAAAAGTCCAGTTTTAACTAAAAAAGGGGGTTTAAAGACTCCCCTTTTTTCCGGGACTTTTTAAATGGGGGCATGGGAGGTTTGGGGCTCATGCTGTGGCCCAGGGCAGGGATAGTCAATGTCCAGTGAAAATTTAAAAAGGGGGGTTGAAAAAACCCTTTTTTCCGGCACTTTTTTTAAAAGTGGGGGGGCATGCAGGTTTTGGGGCTCATGTGTGGGGCCCCGGACAGGTAAATCAATGACCCCGTTCAAATTTAAAAAGGTGGTTTAAAGACTCCTTTTTCCGGACTTTTTTTAAAGGGGAGTCCCCCTGCGGGTTTTGGGGGTCAAAGCTGTGGCCCAGGACAGGGATAGTCAATGTTCCCTACAATAAAAAAGGGGGTTGGAAAAACTCCCTTTTTCCGGGACTTTTTTAAAAATGGGGGGATGCAGGTTTGGGGCTCAGCTGTGGCCCCGGAAGGTAAAGCAAAGGGCCGTGGAAAATAAAGGTGGTGAAAGACCCTTTTTTCCGGGGACTTTTTTAAAAAGTGGGGGTCATGCAGGTTTGGGGCTCATGCTGTGGGGCCCCGGGCAGGTAAAAATCCCCCTGCCAGTGAAAAAAAATGGTGGTTGAAAAGGGCACCTTTTTTCCGGCACTTTTTAAACGTGGGGGTCCCTGCAGGTTTGGGGCTCATGCTGGTTTCCAAGACAGGGATATTCAGTGTCCCTTTTAAGTAACCTTTATGGTTCAAAAT